>JAWKAU010000307.1:0-123000 GCA_033398695.1 Orobanche coerulescens
GTTCACGAGGTCCTTCTCGAATGAACTATCACCAAATGGTCGGAATTTGGGTGTCTTTTTACGTTTTATACTTAGTTTTAGGCGTCGATTTTCGTCATAGGAAAATTATTTGAGAATCGGACAATTTCTACCACGGTGCTTCTATATGTGATATAAGATTGTTCACGCGGTCCTTCTCGAATGAACTATCACCAAATGGTCGGAATTTGGGTGTCTTTTTACGGTTTTATACTTGGTTTTAGGCGTCGATTTTCGTCACGGAAAATTATTTGAGAATCGGACAATTTCTACCACAATGCTTCTATATGTGATATAAGATTGTTCACGCGGTCCTTCTCGAATGAACTATCACCAAATGGTCGGAATTTGGGTGTCTTTTTACGATTTTATACTTAGTTTTAGGCGTCGATTTTCGTCACGGAAAATTATTTGAGAATCGGACAATTTCTACCACAATGCTTCTATATGTGATATAAGATTGTTCACGGTCCTTCTCGAATGAACCATCACCAAATGGTCGGAATTTGGGTGTCTTTTTACGATTTTATACTTAGTTTTAAGCGTCGATTTTCGTCATAGGAAAATTATTTGAGAATCGGACGAATTTCTACCACGGTGCTTCTATATGTGATATAAGATTGTTCACGCGGTCCTTCTCGAATGAACTATCACCAAATGGTCGAATTTGGGTGTCTTTTTACGATTTTATACTTAGTTTTAGGCGTCGATTTTCGTCATCGGAAAATTATTTGAGAATCGGACGAATTTCTACCACAATGCTTCTATATGTGATATAAGATTGTTCACCGGTCCTTCTCGAATGAACCATCACCAAATGGTCGGAATTTGGGTGTCTTTTACGGTTTTATACTTAGTTTTAAGCGTCGATTTTTCGTCACGGAAAATTATTTGAGAATCGGACGAATTTCTACCACGGTGCTTCTATATGTGATATAAGATTGTTCACGAGGTCCTTCTCGAATGAACTATCACCAAATGGTCGGAATTTGGGTGTCTTTTTACCGTTTATACTTAGTTTTAGGCGTCGATTTTCGTCACGGAAAATTATTTGAGAATCGGACGAATTTCTACCACGGTGCTTCTATATGTGATATAAGATTGTTCACGCGGTCCTTCTCGAATGAACTATCACCAAATGGTCGAATTTGGGTGTCTTTTACGGTTTTATACTTGGTTTTAGGCGTCGATTTTCGTCACGGAAAATTATTTGAGAATCGGACGAATTTCTACCACAATGCTTCTATATGTGATATAAGATTGTTCACCCGGTCCTTCTCGAATGAACCATCACCAAATGGTCGGAATTTGGGTGTCTTTTTACGATTTTATACTTAGTTTTAAGCGTCGATTTTCGTCAGGAAAATTATTTGAGAATCGGACAATTTCTACCACAGTGCTTCTATATGTGATATAAGATTGTTCACGAGGTCCTTCTCGAATGAACTATCACCAAATGGTCGGAATTTGGGTGTCTTTTTACGATTTTATACTTAGTTTTAGGCGTCGATTTTCGTCACGGAAAATTATTTGAGAATCGGACGAATTTCTACCACAATGCTTCTAGATGTGCTATAAGATTGGGCACCCGGTCCTTCTCGAATGAACCAACACCAAATGGTCGGAATATCGGAGTCTTTTTACGCTTTTATACATAGATTTAAGCGTCCAAATTACGACAAAGGAAAATTATTAGAGAATCGGACGAATATCTACCACAATGCTTATATATGTGATATAAGATTGGTCAGGTGGTCGTTATCTATTGAACTATCACCAAATGGTCGGAATTTGGGTGTCTTTTTCCCGTTTTATACTTAGTTTTAGGCGTCGATTTTCGTCATAGGAAAATTATTTGAGAATCGGACGAATTTCTACCACAATGCTTCTATATGTGATATAAGATTGTTCACGCGGTCCTTCTCGAATGAACTATCACCAAATGGTCGAATTTGGGTGTCTTTTACGATTTTATACTTAGTTTTAGGCGTCGATTTTCGTCACAGGAAAATTATTTGAGAATCGGACGAATTTCTACCACGGTGCTTCTATATGTGATATAAGATTGTTCACGAGGTCCTTCTCGAATGAACTATCACCAAATGGTCGGAATTTGGGTGTCTTTTTACGATTTTATACTTAGTTTTAAGCGTCGATTTTCGTCACGGAAAATTATTTGAATCGGACGAATTTCTACCACAGTGCTTCTATATGTGATATAAGATTGTTCACGAGGTCCTTCTCGAATGAACTATCACCAAATGGTCGGAATTTGGGTGTCTTTTACGATTTTATACTTAGTTTTAGGCGTCGATTTTCGTCACCGAAAATTATTTGAGAATCGGACCAATTTCTACCACAATGCTTCTATATGTGATATAAGATTGTTCACCCGGTCCTTCTCGAATGAACCATCACCAAATGGTCGGAATTTGGGTGTCTTTTTGCGTTTTATACTTAGTTTTAAGCGTCGATTTTCGTCATGGAAAATTATTTGAGAATCGGACGGATTTCTACCACAATGCTTCTATATGTGATATAAGATTGTTCACGTGGTCCTTCTCAATGAACTATCACCAAATGGTCGGAATTTGGGTGTCTTTTTACCGTTTATACTTAGTTTTAGGCGTCGATTTTCGTCACAGGAAAATTATTTGAGAATCGGACAATTTCTACCACAATGCTTCTATATGTGATATAAGATTGTTCACGAGGTCCTTCTCGAATGAACTATCACCAAATGGTCGAATTTGGGTGTCTTTTTACGGTTTATACTTAGTTTTAGGCGTCGATTTTCGTCATAGGAAAATTATTTGAGAATCGGACGAATTTCTACCACGGTGCTTCTATATGTGATATAAGATTGTTCACGCGGTCCTTCTCGAATGAACTATCACCAAATGGTCGGAATTTGGGTGTCTTTTTACGATTTTATACTTAGTTTTAGGCGTCGATTTTCGTCAGGAAAATTATTTGAGAATCGGACGAATTTCTACCACAATGCTTCTATATGTGATATAAGATTGTTTACGGTCCTTCTCGAATGAACCATCACCAAATGGTCGAATTTGGGTGTCTTTTTACGGTTTTATACTTAGTTTTAGGCGTCGATTTTCGTCACAGGAAAATTATTTGAGAATCGGACGAATTTCTACCACGGTGCTTCTATATGTGATATAAGATTGTTCACGAGGTCCTTCTCGAATGAACTATCACCAAATGGTCGAATTTGGGTGTCTTTTTACGATTTTATACTTGGTTTTAGGCGTCGATTTTCGTCACAGGAAAATTATTTGAGAATCGGACAATTTCTACCACAATGCTTCTATATGTGATATAAGATTGTTCACGCGGTCCTTCTCGAATGAACTATCACCAAATGGTCGAATTTGGGTGTCTTTTTACGATTTTATACTTAGTTTTAGGCGTCGATTTTCGTCATAGGAAAATTATTTCAGAATCGGACGAATTTCTACCACAATGATTCTATATGTGATATAAGATTTTTCACCCGGTCCTTCTCGAATGAAAAATCACCAAATTGTAGGAATTTTGTAGTCTTTTTAAGGTTTTATAATTAGTTTTAAGCGTCGATTTTCGTCACCGTAAAATTATTTCAGAATCGGACGAATTTCTACCACAGTGCTTATATATGTGATATAAGATTGTTCACGAGGTCCTTCTCGAATGAACTATCACCAAATGGTCGGAATTTGGGTGTCTTTTTACCGTTTTATACTTAGTTTTAGGCGTCGATTTTCGTCACCGAAAATTATTTGAATCGGACGAATTTCTACCACGGTGCTTCTATATTTGATATAAGATTGTTCACGTGGTCCTTCTCGAATGAACTATCACCAAATGGTCGAATTTGGGTGTCTTTTTACGGTTTTATACTTGGTTTTAGGCGTCGATTTTCGTCAGGAAAATTATTTGAGAATCGGACGAATTTCTACCACGGTGCTTCTATATGTGATATAAGATTGTTCACGAGGTCCTTCTCGAATGAACTATCACCAAATGGTCGGAATCTGGGTGTCTTTTACGATTTTATACTTAGTTTTAGGCGTCGATTTTCGTCACAGGAAAATTATTTGAGAATCGGACAATTTCTACCACAATGCTTCTATATGTGATATAAGATTGTTCACCCGGCACTAATCGAATGAACAATCACCAAATGGTGAATTTGGGTGTCTTTTACGGTTTTATACTTAGTTTTAAGCGTCGATTTTCGTCAGGAAAATTATTTCAGAATCGGACGAATTTCTACCACAATGCTTCTATATGTGATATAAGATTGTTCACGTGGTCCTTCTCGAATGAACTATCACCAAATGGTCGGAATTTGGGTGTCTTTTTACCGTTTTATACTTAGTTTTAGGCGTCCAATTTTCGTCACCGGAAAATTATTTCAGAATCGGACGAATTTCTACCACAATGCTTCTATATGTGATATAAGATTGTTCACGAGGTCCTTCTCGAATGAACTATCACCAAATGGTCGAAATTTGGGTGTCTTTTTACGGTTTTATACTTAGTTTTAGGCGTCCAATTTTTGTCACCGGAAAATTATTTGAGAATCGGACTAATTTCTACCACAGTGCTTCTATATGTGATATAAGATTGTTCACGCGGTCCTTCTCGAATGAACTATCACCAAATGGTCGGAATTTGGGTGTCTCTTGTAACACCCCGAGATATTCGGAATAATTACAGCGCCGTAAACCCTTTTAGTAAGGATTTACAAGGCTGATTAAAAAGGAAAGTAAATATAAGACATCAACATTGCGAAAATTCAAGTTTATGAAAATGTACAACTGGTTCAACGGGTAATTAATACAACCATATCGAATTAATATCAAAAGGACACGCGTACTCGAGTACAGAAACCAAACCAAGACAACAAATCTCCAATAACAATAAACATCACTGAACCCCTTCGTCGTCACGTCGGTCCTGTGGCTGTTTCCCTGCTCCTCGGCTACCTGAACATCAAAACAAATGTCCACCCCCGAAGGGGTTAGCAAAACGATGCTAGTACAAGTATCATGTTAAACAATACGAATATGCATCAATAAAACATAACAAGATACACCACACGGACTTCCGCTACCGGAATCCGACAATGCGAATCCACAAGATTCCATTATACAGCATGGGTATTCCAATGATCCAGCGCCCTCAGCATAGATCCCAAGATGATCCCGTCGGACCAACACGAGGTGGAAATAACCCGTCCCGATGATCCAGCGCCCTCGGCTAGATCCCAAGATGATCCGTCGGACCAACACGAGGTGGACATCCGATCCGGCGCCCTCGGCATAGATCGTACAACGTATCTGAAACACAACTCATGCATACCCATATGCCAAATCATTATGTTCATCAACATGAACATATAAACACTATATAACGAATATCATGACAAATCAACGAAGTAAATATCATGTTCAACAACATGCATAATCATACGCATACTCCAAAAATACCGATTTTAACATATCACGATACTTGCCTCGAAGATGGCAAGAACGATATACTTCAATGCTCTCGACGCACTCGAAGGCCGCCTCCTCCGATCAATGTAACAAGCTCGAACCTTAACAAAAGGAACGATATACAAATCATCTCAAGTCGAACGATGGCCTAACAATTCGGTCTACGGCCGAAAAGCTCAAAATAAACAATGCCGGTGCTTAGCGCGCTCGTACCTACGTAACGTGCGCTAAGACGGACCGTTAGCGTACGCTATCTTAAAATACTAGCGTGCGCTAGCCACGCAGCGATCGACTGGCAGTCTCATAACGCGCTACGTGCGTTTGGGCGTTAGCCGGCCCGATAGCGCACGTTAACTCACATGTGTTAGCGTGCGCTAATATTGCATGGCAGAATACTGCAAGCCGAAACTGGGTTGAATGGTGAAGAACTCAAGAATCCTACCGTGATAATACAAGTTATCCTCGGGCAAATCATGCTAATAAGGTTTGAGGAAGATTTGATTATGGAATACCAATATACGGATAGTCATCTTAGTATCATAATCCATTACGATTTTCAAGAAGTAATCTAAGTTCCGATCGTCTTATGTTTCAAAACACGATTTCAACGTATACGACTCGGAATCGGGTACTATCCGATTACTTGATCATAAATCGATTTAAACATGCTTAGGAGTCCTTATAATAAGGTGGTTCAAAGGTTCATTCGATATCTAGCATCTATACGTCAAAAGTATCCTTCTAACATGCGATGACCGATAAAAACGAAATACTTGCTATCTAAATATGATTCAAACTTCCTTAGGAACCTTACTAATCATTGGTGAAAAATCACCTACCTCAAAGTAATGAAGAACACGGATGAAAATGAAGCAATCCAACACCAAAGGCTTGATCACCAATCTCCAATGATATAAGATCTTCAATCTCGAACTAAGTGGTTGATACGAAGTGTTTAGGACGAATGGAGTTATGTTTCAAGTGCAAGAGTTCGGGTTATGTGGGAAGAAAGGATCAAATCACGAATAGGATCTTTGTCTATTTATAATAAATGGCTATTAGCGCGCGCTACACCTGTTCGTAGCGTGCGCTAACGGCTCACGATCTAATCGTACTCGGCACTTAGCGTACGCTACGCATATACCGTAGCGTGCGCTAAGGCGTTGACCCGCTTTTCGGCCGTCAGTACATCCGACACGATCCGACGGGGGTCCCGGCCGGACCTCACCTACCGCACGTCTCAATCGGTCGACCACGCATAGCGTGCGCTAATTACACTCGGTAGCGTGCGCTATAAAACCATGTTAGCGTACGCTACCCTTAGCTGTAGCGTGCGCTACATGCACTGCATTTCAACCTTTAAATCACATACACGAAATTATATGCTCGGCGATATCGGAATATGAAATACGGAGAATAGTATTGAGACAAAAGTACAATCATTACAATATCACAAGTTCAATTACATAACGAAATCTCGGTATTACATCCTTCCTCCCTAAAAAGAAGTTTCGTCCCGAAACTTAGGATGAAAACAACTCCGGATATTTAGCCTTCATACCGTCCTCCGTTTCCCAAGTGGCCTCTTCGACTCCATGTCGTGACCATTGTACTTTAACCAAATGTATTGGTTTATTCCTTAATTGTTTGATCCGGCTCTCAAGTATCTTGATTGGGCTCTCTTCGAAGGTGCCATCATTAGCTATCTCGATCTCGTCGAAATCAATGACGTGACTGGGGTCCGGTATATACTTCCGCAGTTGGGATACGTGAAATACACTATGAACATGACTCAGCGATGGCGGTAAGGCCAACCTGTATGCTAAATCCCCAACTCTCTCTAGGATCTCAAATGGTCCGATATATCTTGGACTAAGCTTGCCTCTTCTCCCAAAACGAAAAATCCCTCGTGTAGGAGACACCTTCAATAGTACGTGGTCCCCAACGTCGAACTCTAGAGGGCGACGACGTACATCTGCATAAGACACATCGACTCAGGCGATCAGCAGTCTCTCCCGGATCACCGCTATCTTCTCTTGAGTCTGAATAATCAAATCCGGTTCCGTCCCGATCAAATCCGAAGAATCATCCCAACACAGGGGTGATCGGCACCTCCTCCCGTACAAAGCTTCAAATGGTGCAATTTTAATAGAAGCATGCCAACTATTATTGTAAGTGAATTCGATCAAGGGCAAGTGAACTTCCCAATCAGTTGACCAATCCAACGCACAAGCTCTAAGCATGTCTTCTACAGTTTGAATAGTCCTTTCGGACTGACCGTCCGTTTGGGGATGATAAGCTGTGCTAAAGTTGAGCTCAGTCCCCAAAGCTTTGTGAACTGCTTTCCAGAAGTGCGACACGAAACGACCATCTCGATCCGAAATAATGGTCTTCGGCGTCCCATGCAATCTGACTATCTCCGCAATAAATACTCGCGCCAATCTTTCGGGTCCCCAAGTATCTTTGATCCCTAGGAAATGAGCTGACTTGGTTAGTCGATCAACTATAACCCAAATCATGTTCATTCCCGCTCTAGTCCTTGGCATACTGGTGATGAAATCCATCGAGATATCCTCCCACTTCCACTCAGGGATCGGAAGCGGCTTTAACATCCCGGCAGGTCGCTGATGCTCAATCTTGACCTGCTGACAAGTCAAACACTTCGAAACGTACTCTGCTACGTCCTTCTTCATATTCCCCCACCAGAAGTTTTGTTTTAGATCCTTATACATTTCTGTTGCCGGGTGAATAGAATAGGGCGCGCTGTGAGCTTCCTTCGAATAGTCCGTCTCAAATCATCATCATCGGGAATGCAAAGTCGACTCAAATCTCGAACTCCATCATCTTGTATTACGAATCCTGGGTCTTTTCCTTTCTTTATTTAATCACATAATCGAAGGATCGGAGAATCGTTCAATTGTTTAGACTTGATCCCTCGACTAGTGATGAAGTCGGTTCCATCACATAAAGTTGTCCTTGGATTCCTGGTGCCCATACTTCAATCCTCGCGGATCGGTTCGTTGAATCTTGGTTTGGGATGTAAGTGCTTCCAACACTCGAAGAGAAACGAGTTTTCGGCTCAAGGCATCGGCTACTACATTTGCTTTCCCCGGATGATAGAGAATCTCCAAGTCGTAATCCTTGATCAATTCCACCACCTTCTCTGCCTCATGTTTAATTCTTTCACTGAAAATGTATTTGAGGCTCTTATGATCTGTAAAGATCGACAATGAGTGCCGTACAAATAATGTCTCCAAATTTTCAAGGCAAAGACCACAATTGCTAGCTCCGGATCATGAGTCGGATAATTAACCCGTGCGGTTTCAATTGCCGAGAAGCATAAGCAATTACTTTACCCTTTTGCATCAACACACAACCCAAACCTTGATTCAAGCGTCAGTATACAAAAATCCGTCGGTTCCTTACAGCGGCGCTAATATAGGTCTTGTCGTCGGTCTCTTCTTAAGTTCGTCAAAACCACTGGCACTTCTCATTCCACGCGAACTTTTGAGTTTTACTTAGCATTTGGGTGAGCGGACGAGCAATTTTGGAAAATCCTTCTACAAAGCGGCGATAATATCCGGCAAGTCCTAAGAAGCTTGGACTTCTTTCACGTTCTTAGGAGCTTCCCATCCTAAGATTGCTTCGACTTTCTTGGGTCCACTGAACTCCATCGGTGATATCACATGCCCAAGGAAGGTTACTTCCTTAAGCCAGAACTCGCATTTAGAAAATTTTGCATATAGCTGTTCCTTTCTCAAGGTGCTCAAAACCACACGTAAATGATCAGCATGCTCCTCTGCGTCCGTCGAATATATCAAAATGTCGTCAATGAAAACGACCACAAATTTATCCAAGTATTCCAAGAATACCCGATTCATCAATTGCATGAATACCGCAGGAGCATTGGTAAGTCCGAATGGCATCACTACAAATTCATAATGCCGTCTGCGGGATCAAGCGATTTCGGTATGTCCGATTCCTTAATTCTCAATTGGTGGTATCCTGATCGCAAGTCAATCTTCGAGAATACTCTTGCCCCTTGCAGTTGATCAAACAAGTCGTCGATCCGAGGTATAGGATACTTATTCTTGATCGTCATTTTGTTAAGCTCCCTGTAATCAATACATCGGAGGGATCCGTCTTTCTTAGGACAAAGAGAACAGGCGCCCCAGGAGAAACGCTAGGTTGAATATATCCCATACGTAGCAATTCCTCCGGTTGCTTCTTGAGTTCATACATCTCGGTTGGCGCCATACGGTATGGTGCCCTGGAAATAGGGGTTGCTCCGAGGCTCTAATTCGATGGTGAATTCCACTTCTCTTTGCGGAGGTAACCACAGTAGCTCGTCAGAAATACATCCGAGAACTCATTCACAATCGAGATAGACGAGCTCTATTCCTTTCTCTTTCCTCATGGCATAGCACCAAAGTCCATGACATCCACCTTGATAATTTCACCGCTTTCATTGCCTTGATCAATTTCCCGAGCTTCCGGTCTCCATCCTCGGAATAAGTGTTCGAGATCCGTCATCGGCAATGATGGAAATGACTCTCTCTCGGTAATTGACCTGACTCAGTAGCAGTTGAGCCAATCATCTCCGAGAATTAAATCGTCACCGCAGATGTCAACTACAATAAGATTCGATGGCCAATCTCTTCCTTCTATAGATACTGGGAAATCCCTAGCTTCAAGTGTTCCCACAATTTTCTCTCCGCTCGGTAATCCCATAACATAAGGTTCACAATTATACAAGCACGGGATGTTCAAACGATTAACACAGTTCAAAGATATAAAAGAATGTGTGGCTCCGGAATCGAATAAAACACTAACTGGTTGCAAAAGGATCTGAATCGTACCTGATGCAACCGCAGTTGTTCGTCAGATCTCCTCATTTCGTACAGGCGCGGAGGAACGGACCCAGCACTGGATGTCTCTCTCTTCCCAGCGTTCTGCTGCTGGAATCCACTCTGCTGTGTCTGGTTCACACTTATCTCCTTAGGAACTGGTGCTGGAGTGCGGGTACCAAAAGATCTAGTAGCGGCTCCACAGAAGGCCGCACGGTGCCCTTCTTGCCCACAGTCGTAACAAGTCACGGAAGATGCGGGGCAATCACGTCGAACATGCCCTGCTCGACCACAATTGTAACATTTCTTTGATGCGTCCGAAACTGCTGATGCTGTCCGGAACTTCTTTCCGCCTCTGGAAGGATGTGGAGGTTTCCTAGCCGAATAAAAGGAAGACTGGCCCTTGCGGGCCCCACCACTCTTGTTTTCTGCAAAGCTGCCGGTCACCTTCTGCTTCTTTGCCTCTACCGATTTCTCTACCGCCGCCTCTTTCATGTCGTAGGCCAGCGCTTTGTCTTGATACTGTCGCAACGTAGTACACTCGAATGCGGACATGTACTGCTGAACGTAATACCCAGTTGTAATTCAGTAATTATCACTCAGTAATTATCATTCAGTATTTATCATTCAGTATTTGATACTCAGTAATTTCATTCATTATTGATCATTTGTCACTCAGATTCAGTCATGGTATTCATCATTTAGAGTAATTGTATCGAGTATCGATCGTCATTCATCATTAATCTGATTGGAGTTTCGTGCCGTGTTTATCATCATTGTCATTTTCGTTGCAAGCTGTGCTTGAGGAGTAGCGCACGCTACATACTCCTTTTAGCGTACGTTAATTGGGTATAGGTAACGCACGCTACCGCTCAGCTTTAGCGCACGCTAAGGCTACCTTGGCTGCAGTCCAGAAGGTACCGGGTGCGGTGAGAATTGTAGCGCACGCTACGAGTGGTAAGTAGCGCGCTAACAGGTCGTAGTAGCGCACGCTATATGTGGAGTAGCGCGCTAGGCGGATCGGAGTTGAGTCCGGTGGCTCTTTGGTGCCAGGTTTATTCATAGCGCACGCTATGCATTGTTGTTAGCGTACGCAACCGACATATTAGCGCACGCTAAATAATGGTTGTAGCGCACGCTATCGAGGTTAGATCGGAGGCGGATGGTTTTACGGACTCCGATCGGGCGTCAAATATTTCGCTAGCGCACGCTAACAATGGATATTAGCGCAAGCTAGTAGTATGGACGTAGCGCACGCTACAAAGAGGTACGTAGCGCGCGCTACCGTGTTCGGACGGTGGGTCTTGGACTACCCAAATTACTCGTTAGCGCACGCTATACACAAGGAGCTAGCGCACGCTAACTCGGGTAGTATAAATTGGACGATTAGTCGACTTCTTCATTTGTTCATCTCATTTCACTCCTTCGGTATTTTTGGGCGATTTGAGCGATTCGGAGAGGGTTCTTCGAGGTGTAATCATCAATCATCATCTTCAAGCTCATCTTTCGGATTGATCATCATCTCATCATCTTCATCACATCGAATCAAAGGTATTAATCTCTTGGATCTAGAATTTCGGATTTTTGGGTTTTCCTTCCGATTTCTTCGTGTAAGCTTGGATTATCATTGGGATATGTTAAGTTATGGATTATCTACTTGGATAAATATATTCCTACGGATTTAATGGTTATTTTCGGAATTGTTTTCAAGAACCCTTGGGGTTGACTTCGGTTAATTGGGGATTTTCCGATTGATGTCGTTATAATCATGAATTATGGATTCCTAATGGATTATTGATATCCTTGAAGTGTTTTGTTAGTTCGAAATACTCATTTTGGTGTGGGTTTCGACATATTCGGGATTGGATATTTCCGAAGTTGTGCGGTCGGTTATAAATTCGTTGGAATGCCTATGAGTTTGTTTATCGTTGTTTCGACCCTTGGGTTAGTCGTGTTTTGTTGTTTGATACGTGTATTGAACGATTGTTGGTAATTATTGTTATTCAAGGTTGTTCGAGCGATCGGTATCTTGGTTAGGACGTTGTTCGTGGACGGACATTCTTCATCGGTATTGTGTAAGTTAAATCTTACTCGGTTAAAAGGATACTCATTCCTTTTGTTGTTGATTGCTCATAATCATAATTCATTCATCATAATATTAATCATTTTGAGACTTGTAAGTGTCGAATAATCATTTCATTCACGAGGAGCAGCGGTTCCAAATCTTTTCATTGGTTTATCAATCACGTCACTATTACTTTCATATCGGTGAGTCATCTTGGCCTTGTCTAATTATTATTCATTGGTTTTCATCATGGTCATTCTCGTTCATGTGACCTTCCGGTTCATATTGCGTGGCGGGTGTGGTGTGTGGAATTTTTAGTCGGGCACATGATGGTCATGTATTGGGTTCACCGATACATCGGACCGTGCACAGTAACGCTTACCTCGTGAGACTAATTAGGTACAAGGACGGGTGTGTCCGGACATTCGTCTTGTACACTTGCAGGACATTACGGGCGTACTATGATGCTCCTCTTGACGTAATTCATAATTAAGAATATTTCATCACTTGATTAATTCATGATTGTGTAATTTCAACTCTTGAGGATTGTTGTTACGTATGGCCCGGCCCGTTGGGGATTTTGTTTTCGTGTCACGGCAAGGCAAAGGCACGGGAAGAGCATGTTGACGGCGACGAGTCCCGATGATACTAGTAGGGGACCCGATCATTCGATCATTCATTCGATCATTTATGTTTCCTTTATTCATTCAGCTGAGACATTCCGTTTGAATGCTCATTTCATTCGATGTTGTGTATTTTATCGTCACATAAAATACACATGTATTCTATTTTATCCAGGTGTTGTATAAAACTCCTCATCGGAGTAATTGATGTTGTAATGTGGTTCGGTACTACATTTACTGTGTAATTCATTCATTCTCATTCGCCGGTGGGTCCCAGTCGGGGTCCACGGCCCGTAATATCCGCCTAGTTTGGGGTGTTACGAGTTGGTATCGAGCGTGGTTTTGAATACTACCCTCCAAGTCATGTCTCATTTGAAATCATCGTCATCGGACTAGTATCATTGGACTTTCGCGTCACGTGTGACTGTGCAAATGCCGAGCCAATCGGACCAAGAATCGTAAGATTTCTAATGCCATGGTATAATTTACGGCATTAATCATTCATTCATAATTCATCGATTAACAATCCTCAATCATCATTGTCATTTTGACCGGAACGGTCGAGTTAACTTATTAATCACCAATTCATTTCATTGTTCGATTGTTGATCGGGAAGATCGGATCATTAATCTTGTTAACTCATCCAAGATAATCATTTGATAACTTCATCGAGATAATCATGTCACGTCAATCAATCATTCATGTAATCGCTGTATTTGAGCGCGTATGCTCATTTTCATTATTTCATAATATAATCATAATGTGATACTCATGCGAGATGTATAATCATCATATGACTTTCCACTTGATATGGAAAGGGCGAAGGACGTGGAGGACGAGGCCGTGGAGCGGGCGAATCCGAGAACTCGTGCGAATACCGTGCAAATGCCGGGAATAATGCTAATTCAGCGGCCAGCGCCACTCATTCACACAGACGCGATCATTCATTATCGGGAGTCGTACCGGGACACGGCTCGGTCGGAGGGTGTCGGGTTGATCCACTCGCATTTATGCAGGCATGATGGCCCAAATGACTCGAGATGGCTCGGTTGATGGAGACGATGCATAACTCCGTCAATCGAATCGGCAGGCTCCTCCGCCGCCACCTCGGAGGCAAGAGAGGAATGTGAGTAACATCATCGGCGATATCTCTCGCGAGGCCACCTACTTTTGAGGGCTCGTGCCCGAGCCGTGAGATATCATTCATTGGCTCGAGCATTTCGAGAAGGCATTTGCTATGGTAGAGTGTCCCGAGGGACACAAAGTTTGTTGCGGCTTACTACCTTGGTAAGAGCGCACATTCTTGGTGGTTGTCCTTGAAGCCCACCGAAGGATCTTGTACTTGGGATCGTTCAAGACTCTCATGATGGAGAGGTACTATCCGGCCCCACTCGGGAGGCCAAGTTGTCGGAATTACTCACTCCCGACCTTTCGGCGGATGATGATGTTCTCGCCATCGCCGAAAAATTTCAGAACTTCTTAGTTCGCCTCATCTATCATTCACTCGAAGCGGACAAGATCAAGTATTTCAAAGAAGAGGTCAAACCCCGTATGAGACTTGATTACTTAATCATAATTGCACCACGTTGGCCGAGTTCATTGAGAAGGCTCTTACTTACGAGCTTACGGCTAAGGAAATTGCTAGCGGCAACCTTCGTGCGCTAGCAAGAAGTCCAAGAACCATAATCGGTCGGCGGAGTCGTGCCACTTTCAAGAAACCGCGGGCGGGCTCTACTTTTACGAGCGACCTCCCTAGCGTCTAAACCCGCGGAATCTCGGTCTCGGCGGCGGTTCGGCCATCACTGTTATAAGCTGCGGGAACTTGGTCACCTCGGTACCAAGTGTCCGAGACTATCACATGTCATAATTGTGGAATTGCCGGGCATAAGGCCCGTTTTGCCGTAGGGACTCCAAACCTACTCGGACGTCATCTCGGGCCCCTAAGCGATCGGCCGTTCGAGAATCGGGCCACTCAATCGGCGTCGTTTAAAGCAGCGGGAGCGTCTAAAGGTGGAGCTTTTAGCGTGACGAGGCGTCACGGTCTGCGGGACTAGCAAGCCCGGATTTATGAGATGTAGAAGACCGATGATCCGAGAGGCCGAATGATCTCGGTACACTCGATATTCTATCTCAACTGTGTGTACTCTTTTCGATCTTGGTGCATCGCATTCATTCATTTCCGAGTCATGTTTGAGTAGACTACGTGCAGGTAGTGCTACTAGTTGTGAGCCTTATGTCATTGGCCTACCCGATGGTAGACGAATTATCGTGTCGGGAGATTCGAGGTGTCAGGTCGATTTCATGGTCGTGTATGGCCGGACCTAATCGTGGTAGATTTGCCGAGGGACGACGTCATCTTGGGTATTGATTGGATGGATTGTCATGATGCCATCATTAATGTCCGTAAGCGTATGGTCACTATCCTTTCGACGATGGAGTTGAATGTGTGTTTCGGGGAGGTAATCCCATACGCTCGTAAGGTCATTAATTCAATGAAAGCGGTAAGGTTACTCAATCGGGGATGTGTCGGTTATTGGTGCTATATGGCCAAAACCGAGAAGTCATCGTAATGTTAACGGATATTCCGGTGGTGAGGGAATATGCCGATGTTTTCCAGACGAGCTACGGTTTGCCTCCACGAGAGGGATGTGGAATTCACGATTGAGTTGGAACCTGTACGTCCCCGATATCGAAGGCACCGTCTTGGATGGCCCCGACCGAAATGCAGAATTAAAGAACCAACTTGAAGAGTTGTTCGAGAAGGGTTATATTCGACCGAGTGCGTCCCCGTGGGGAGCACCGGTGTTATTTGTCAAGAAGAAGGATGGTTCATTCCGCTTATGTATTGATTATCGGGAGTTGAACAGGTGACGATCAAGAATAAGTATCCCTTACCCCGTATTGATGATCTCTTAGATCAACTTCGAGGAGCTTGAGATACTCCAAGATCGACTTAAGGACTGGATATCATCGATTGCGGATCCGAGAGTCGGATATCGCGAGGACGGCGTTTCGAACACGCTATGGTCATTATGAGTTTGTGGTTATGCCGTTCGGATTGACTAATGCACCTGCGGTATTCATGGAGTTAATGAATCGGGTCTTCATCGACTTTTTGGATCGGTTTGTTGTTGTCTTCATCGATGACATTTTGATTTATTCTCGTGACCGGGAGGAGCACGAGTTTCACCTTCATCAAGTGCTCGACGTGTTGAGACGAGAACAACTTTATGGGAAGTTTTCTAAATGTGAGTTACGGATGTCCGGTGACTTTTCTCGGACATGTAATTTCATCAGACGGAGTTCGTGTCGATCCTCAGAAGACGGAGGCTATTCGAGATTGGCTACCTCCGAAGAACGTTAAGGAAATCCGAAGTTTCCTCGGATTAGCGGGTTATTATCGGCGATTTGTAGAGGGATTTTCTCGAATCGCTCAACCCTTAACGAACCTTTTGCGGAAGGATAAGAAATACATGTGGTCCGACGCGTGTCAACGGAGTTTTGAGGAACTCAAGAGCCGGTTAATGTCAGCACCTGTACTTTCCTTGCCGCAGGGGACGGAAGGATTTGTGGTTTATAGTGATGCGTCCGGACAGGGTCTCGGATGTGTGCTCATGCAGAACGGGAAGGTCATTGCCTATGCTTCACGGCAATTGAGACCTTACGAGGTTAATTATCCGACCCACGACCTGGAGCTAGCAGCCGTGGTGTTCGCTTTGAAGATTTGGCGTCATTACCTTTATGGCGTCACCTGTCAGATATTCACCGATCATAAGAGCTTAAAGTATATATTTACTCAGAAGGAGTTAAATATGCGTCAGAGACGGTGGTTGGAATTAATCAAAGATTATGATATTGAGATCCTCTACCACCCGGGCAAGGCGACGTTGTCGCCACGCCTTGAGTCGTAAGTCCGTTCGAGGCGGATGCTTGCCGTTTAACGATTCGAAGGAGCTTGGCGGGAATTCCTTAGACCGAGATCGAGTGCGGCCCAGCGAGTTCGGGCGGCTTTGTATGTTAAAGATTTCATCATCACTCGAGGAGGCAATCCGAGAGAATCGTGGTTCGGACCCATCATTGTTGCGCATCCGAGGATGTGGCTCGGGAAAGCCCCTGATTTGTGGTCCACGAGGATGGACTTTTGAGGTTTAAGAATCGGTTGTGCGTCTGGCAAATGACGAGTTGAAAAACTCGATTTTGAAAGAAGCTCATGCTACCCCTTATTCCGTTCATCCGGTCTAGCAAGATGTACAAGGACTTGAAACAAAATTATTGGTGGAGTAATATGAGCGAAGTCGCAGAATTTGTTTCGAGATGCTTAACTCACAACAAGTTAAGATTGAACATCGGCGGCCGTGGGTATCTTTGAAACCTCTTCCTATTCCCGAATGGAAGTGGGAAGACATTTCTATGGATTTCATCACGAGTTTGCCGGCGAGTCGTCGTGGCATGAACACGATCGGGTGATCGTGGACCGCTTAACCAAATCAACTCATTTCCTTGAGATCAAGGAAACGTGGGGTCCCAGAGACTTGCTCAAGCTGTTCATCAAAGAGATAGTCGATCGCACGGTACTCCTAAAAGTATCGTTTCCGATCGTGACGGACGGTTTGTGTCGCATTTTGGAAATCGGTTCATCGTGCTATGGGAACTCGGCTTAATCTCGATCGCTTTTTATCCTCGGTCAACGGACAATCGGAGAGGACCATTCGGACATTAGAGGACATGTTGAGGGCATGCGTCCTCGATTGGAAAGACGATTGGGAAGCCCAACTACCATTGATCGAGTTCACGTATAATAATAGTTGGCATGCTTCGATCAAGATGGCACCTTACGAGGCCTTGTATGGTCGTCGTTGTCGATCTCCGTTGTGTTGGGACGACTTATCGAATCAATCGGCACCGAGCCCGATATGCTTATAGCCGCCCGTGAGAAGGTAGCTTTGATCATGAGTCGTTTTTTGACCGCTCGAGTCGATGAAATCATATGCAGATAACCGTCGTCGACCATTAGAGTTCGAGGCTGGTGACCATGTGTTGGTCAAGGTATCCCCGAGTCGTGGTATCTTCCGTTTTGGGAAGAGGGGAAAGTTGAGTCCGAGATTCATTGGACCGTTTGAGATTTTGGATCGGGTGGGCGAGTTAGCTTATCGATTGGCTTTACCTCCGGCGTTGAGCCGAATTCATAATGTGTTTCATGTCTCTCAGTTGCGGAAGTATGTTGCCGACCCGAGTCACATACTTCAGTTCGACGAAATCGAGATCGCCGACGATCATTCATATGAGGAGCGTCCTGTGCGAGTTTTAGAGCGGCGAATCAAGCAGTTGAGGAATAAGACGATTCCTTTGGTTAAAATTCAGTGGTCTAGACACGGAGTCGAAGAGGCTACTTGGGAAACCGAGGATAGTATGCGGGAGAGTTATCCCGAGTTGTTTGACCCTTAGTTTCGGGGACAAAACTCTTTTAAGGGGGGTGTATGTAATACCCAGTTGTAATTCAGTAATTATCACTCAGTAATTATCATTCAGTATTTGATACTCAGTAATTTCATTCATTATTGATCATTTGTCACTCAGTTGATCATGGTATTCATCATTCGAGTAATTGTATCGAGTATCGATCGTCATTCATCATTAATCGATTGGAGTTTCGTGCCGTGTTTATCATCATTGTCATTTTCGTTGCAAGCCGTGCTTGAGGAGTAGCGCACGCTACATACTCCTTTTAGCGTCGCTAATTGGGTATAGGTAGCGCACGCTACCGCTCGGCTTTAGCGCACGCTAAGGCTACCTTGGCTGCGATCCGTAAGGTACCGGGTGCGGTGAGAATAATTGTAGCGCACGCTACGAGTGGTAAGTAGCGCGCTAACGGTCGTAGTAGCGCACGCTATATGTGTGGAGTAGCGCGCTAGGGCGGATCGGGTTGAGTCCGGTGGCTCTTTGATCGCACCGGGTTTATTCATAGCGCACGCTATGCATTGTTGTTAGCGTCTGCATCGACATATTAGCGCACGCTAAATAATGGTTGTAGCGCACGCTATCGAGGTTAGATCGAGAGGCGGATGGTTTTACGGACTCCGATCGGGCGTCAAATATTTCGCTAGCGCACGCTAACAATGGATATTAGCGCACGCTAGTAGTATGGCCGTAGCGCACGCTACAAAGAGGTACGTAGCGCGCTACCGTGTTCGGACGGTGGGTCTTGGACTACCCAAATTACTCGTTAGCGCACGCTATACACAAGGGCTAGCGCACGCTAACTGGACCGAGTATAAATTGGACGATTAGTCGACTTCTTCATTTGTTCATCTCATTTCACTCCTTCGGTATTTTTGGGCGATTTCGAGCGATTCGGAGAGGGTTCTTCGAGGTGTAATCATCAATCATCATCTTCAAGCTCATCTTTCGGATTGATCATCATCTCATCATCTTCATCACATCGAATCAAAGGTATTAATCTCTTGGATCTAGAATTTCGGATTTTTGGGTTTTCCTTCCGATTTCTTCGTGTAAGCTTGGATTATCATTGGGATATGTTAAGTTATGGATTATCTACTTGGATAAATATATTCTTACGGATTTAATGGTTATTTTCGGAATTGTTTTCAAGAACCCTTGGGGTTGACTTCGGTTAATTGGGGATTTTCTGATTGATGTCGTTATAATCATGAATTATGGATTCCTAATGGATTATTGATATCCTTGAAGTGTTTTGTTAGTTCGAAATACTCATTTTGGTGTGGGTTTCGACATATTCGGGATTGGATATTTCCGAAGTTGTGCGGTCGGTTATGTATTCGTTGGAATGCCTATGAGTTTGTTTATCGTTGTTTCTGTAACACCCCCATGATTTACGGAGATATTACAGCGCCGTAGATCCTTTTTGGAGGACCTACCAGGCTTAGACCCAAATAAAACACATTAAATACGACAAACATAAATGTTCATACATTCAAAACCAACTTCCATTTCAACATGACATACAGCACAATACCAAACAACATATCATCCCGAGGAATCATAACCAATATGACCGTTCACCACGGGAATACAACAACATCATTAACCATTGATAATGACATGACATACAACACTGGACAAGTACCGCAGTACAAAACCAAAACACGACTTTGACCATGACCATATGACCATCAACTCAAAATAATGCACGATATCAATCTTGCCCACCAAGCTCGTGTCCGTCTGTGCTAGTCCTCCCACTGGACTCTGCACGAATACAAAAGTATATCCACCCCAAAAGGGGTCAGCAAGAAGCCGGTGCAAGTACAATGATTCTAGAATATGTACAACAAGTCAATAATCAACAAAAACCACAGAAAATCATAGTGCCGTCACAGATATTCCGGAATACCACATCATAGTCATCATCACAAAACAACCTCCCGAGCTATCACGGCCTGTACCTCTCGGCAAGATACACACCCCAGAGACACCTCGTCAGCCCTCCACGGTGTATAGCCCAACCGAGTGATCCGTAGGGATACGCGGCCTCTAGGACCCAGGGACCCTCACTGGTTTTACTCGGCTCACACACACACTCAATCAACAATTTGGCACAAATTCCATTTTTACATATTCACACGATGTACAATAAACACAATCAAAGTACTTGCCTCAATTTGAACGACACAAGAAACGGCGAACGGATGAATGTACGGTCCGAACTTCCTTCAACGATTCGATCCTAACACATCGAAATATCGAATCAAAACACAACACCACGGAAATGGAAAGATTCACCCTAAGTTCTACCCTTAGGGACATTTATTCAAATATTACGAAGGAAACGTAGCTTGAACCCAAACTATGAAAGGTAACTTAGGGTTAAATCCGTGAATCTTGGAGAAAAATGAAGGATTATGATTACAACATCACAATCTAGTACAAATCGGAGCTAGGATAGATTAGAATCAAAGATCTCGACACAAATCCCCAAAATATGAAGAACTAGGGTTCCAACGGTTTTACCTTGATTTGGATGGTGAAAGTTGATAAGATGTTGATAACTTGGTGTTAGGAGCTCAAAATTATCATTGGATGAAGAAATCCGACCAAAAATCTGCACTCCCACTGATCAAGTATGCCCAGCCGCCGAAGAGAAGAGGAAGAGGTGAAAAATGACATTTCTAGAACTTACCCCCCATATATATACTGGGAGGTATTAGCGCACGCTACGGCTACAGGCTTAGCGTGCGCTAACAGCGAGGGCGGTGCATCGTTGAAGAAAAAGCGATCAGAACTTTCGCCGAGTTCGTGCGTCTGCTGAACTATCTGTTAGCGTGCGCTATCGATTACTACTAGCGCGCGCTAACTCCATACTGATGGCGTGCGCTACTCTAAATACTGCGGCCGAAGCGTTCGTCCTCACTGACCTGACATCCTAGCGCACGCTATCTTACAAGTAACGTGCGCTAGTACATCGAACTAGCGTACGTTAGTCCGTCCATAGCGTACTCTAACACCTCATTCCAGAGTCCAGAAAGCTTACTGTCCAGCGAGCCTAACGCACGCTATTGCACAAGAGTAGCGTGCGCTACTCGAACCTGGTTAGCGTGCGCTAGACATACAGTCTTAGCGTGCGCTAACTGCTATTTTCCAAATTTAAATTCGCAAGAAGTCCGGCTAAAACGAGCACAATCCGAGAATCACGGAACCCAACAATAATCAGCCATCAATATGCCAAGGTCAATCATCAATATATACGGTCCAAATAACCACAATACCACAAAATACATCCAAAATAACACTCACAAAATACACGGGTATTACACCCTTACCCCCTAAAAAGAAGTTTCGTCCCGAAACTTAAGATACAAAAAGTTCGGGGTATCGGGCACGCATACTCTCCTCGGTCTCCCACGTGGCCTCCTCAATTCCATGCTTAGACCATTGGACCTTTACTAACGGAATCACTTTCCGTCGCAATTGTTTCACTCGTCTCTCTAGTATGGTTACCGTTGTTCTTCATACGTAACATCGTCACTAATCTCAATCTCTTGATAATCAATAACATGGTAGGATCGGGAACATACTTACGCGGTTGTGAAACATGAAACACATTATGAACATGACTAAGCGTCGGAGGTAATGCTAGTCGATAAGCTACATCGCCTACCTTGTCCAGATCTCGAAGGGGCCAATATAACGAGGACTAAGCTTCCCCTTCTTACCAAACCGAAGAACTCCACGAGTCGGCGATACTTTCAACAACACATGGTCTCACTTTGGAACTCTAGCGGTCGACGACGAACGTCGGCATATGACTTTTGTCGACTCGAGCGATCAACAACCTTTGCCGAATAATTGCGACTTTTTCCCGAGTTTGAACCACCAAGTCGGTTCTACTCAAGTAACTCGTGCGGCTCGTCCCAACAGATTGGCGATCTACAACGTCTTCCGTATAATGCTTCAAACGGGGCCATCCCAATCGAACTATGCCAACTATTATTGTACGCAAATTCAATCAATGGTAAATGAGTCTCCCAATCTTCTTTCCAATCCAACGCGCAAGCCCTCAACATGTCTTCTAGCGTTTGGATCGTCCTCTCCGACTGTCCGTCCGTCTGGGGATGATAAGCGGTGCTGAAATTCAACTTGGTACCGAGTGTTCGATGTACTGCTTGCCAGAAATGTGACACAAAACGCCCATCGCGATCAGACACTATACTCTTTGGGGTACCATGGAGTCTCACAATCTCCGCAATGAATAACCGAGCTAACCTCTCCGGTCCCCAAATATCTCTAATTCCCAGAAAGTGTGCGGATTTGGTTAGCCGATCAACAATTACCCAAATCATATTCACTCGAGTTCGCGTCTTTGGCATTCCCACAATAAAATCCATCGCTATATCTTCCCACTTCCATTCCGGAATTGGTAGTGGTTGCAATTTACCGCAGTCTATGATGTTCGATTTAACTTTCGACAAGTCAAGCATTTCAACACGAACTCTGTTACATCTTTCTTCATGTTCGCCACCAAAAGTTTTTCTTCAAGTCCTTATACATTTTACTCATACCGGATGAATCGAGTACGGAGTAGAATGTGCTTCATTCAAAATTACCGTTTGAGATCATCTCGATTAGGTACACAAGTTACGCCTCGAAATCGAAGAACTCCGTCTTCATCGATTAAGAATCCAGAGCTTTTCCTCTAACACCTGTCTTCCGAAGCCGCACAATTGAGAGATCATCTAAGCTTGGACTTAATATCTCCCATTACGGAGGATGTAATCTCAAGGAAACACAACCGCCCCTTGAGTTACGTGAGGCCAAACTTCAATTTCCATATCAATCAACTCGTCTAAGCTTCGGTTGAATGGTAAGTAGTTCCAACTTTTGCAACACGACCGACTTGCGGCTTAACGCATCGGCAACGACGTTTGCTTTACGGATGGTAAAGAATGTCAAGATCATAATCCTTAAGCGGTTCAACCATCGCCGACGCATATTTAGTTCCTTCTGCGTAAATATGTACTTCAAGCTCTTATGATCCGTATACACTCGACAAGAAGAACCATACAAGTAATGCCTCCAAATTTTCAACGCAAACACCACGGCTAACTCAAGATCATGAGTAGGATAATTCATCTCGTATGGCTTTAATTGTCTAGAAGCATAAGCCACTGCGCTCTCATTTTGCAGCACTCCACATCGTAATCCTTGTGTAGAAGCGTCACTATAGATAGCGATACCTGCCGTTCGGTGTGGTAAGGATAGGATCGGAGACGTAGTCAACCGCTTTTCAATTCATCAAAACTCTTCGACACTCATCACTCCACTCAAATTTACGTGTCTTACGCAATAATAGGGGGAGCGGTCGAGCCATATTCGCGAATCCTTCACCAAATCGACGACAATATCCCGCTAATCCTAGAAAACTCCGAACTTCCTTAACATTCCGTTGAGGCTCCAAAGCTAAGACTGCTTCAACCTTTTGAGGGTCTCCACGAATACCATCGTGAGATGATGTGTCCCAAAAGAAACTTCTTTAAGCCAGAACTCGCACTTAGAAAATTTAGCATAAAGCTTATCAGCCCTCAAAATACTCAACGTGATTCTCAAGTGTTCGGCATGCTCCGCCTCACTTTTGGAATAGATTAATATATCGTCAATAAACACCACTACAAATTTATCGAGATATTCGATAAAAGTTTTGTTCATAAGTTGCATGAAGGCCGCCGGAGCATTTGTTAAACCGAATGGCATAACTACGAATTCGTAATGCCCATACCTCGTCCGAAATGCTGACACAGGAATATCCGAATCTCGAATTCGGAGTTGGTAATATCGACCTCAAATCAATCTTGGAGAAAACCGTAGCCTTGTAATTGATCAAATAGATCATCGATTCTTGGCAACGGATACTTGTTCTTAATAGTGAGTTTATTCAACTCACGATAGTCAATACATAGCCGTAAGGACCCATCTTTCTTTCGTACAAACAATACCGGTGCACCCCATGGAGACACACTAGGCCGAATATAACCTTTGTCCAACAATTCACCCAATTGTTTCTTCAATTCTAACATTTCCGATGGGGCCATTCTGCGGTGCCTTGGATATTGGCGCCGCATTGGGCTCTAGTTCGATGACGAACTCTACTTCACGATGTGGTGGCAATCCCGGCAAATCATCCTAAATACGTCTGGAAATTCATTCACAATCGGGATAGAGGATAATTGTACCTCGCTAACTTCCGACTTCAACGCGTAACACCAATAATGGTACAACCTTGTCGCAATAATTTCATCGCTTTCATGGCTCGAATAATCTTCCCGAAGTACCGGGTTTACGCCTACAAAAACGTGTTCGGTACCATCCGCGACTATTGAAATTATTTTCCGACGATAATCTACTATCGCTCCATGCCGATTTAACCAATCATCACCGAGAATTAAATCCTCTCCCATCATATCGATCACAATCAAGTCGGATGACCAATCTTTCTTGCCCAATGGTTACAGGACAATTGGCGATCTCTTGATCCCCAACTATCCTTTCCCCACTTGGCAACCCAACAATAAAAGGTTCACATGTAGAGAGACCGTCTAGGCCCAAACGATTCACACAAGACAATGATATAAAAGAATGAGTAGCTCGAGAATCAAACAATACATCTACCGGTGCATCGAAATATAAACAATACACGACGTAGTGGCGGTCCCTACGTCATCGGTCCTTCATCTCATACAATCGGGGTGGGGCTGATCCAATGCTAGGTGCATCCTTATGCTCGGTTTACCTCTGCCCATCGCCGCGTCGACACTCGGAGTTGGTGACCCGTATGCTTGTGCCGGCGGGTAGGAGACTGTTTAGAAAATATTCGCCACCGACTCACAATATAATGCGCGATGACCACTTCCCACACTTAAAACAATCAATGGGGCGAAGTGCAACGAGAACCGACATGTCCCGGATTTCCACAATTAAAACAAACCCTCGGCATTCCTCCACTAGCCGAGGGGAACCGGAAGATTGCATAGAAGATTGAGGCCTACGCGATCCACTGCCTCGGAAACTATCGTAAAATTTTGGTTTCTTCGAGCTCGAAGCTATTTGGGCAACCGAATCGACACCATCTCATAAGCAAGTGCTCTATCGATATTCTCTCAAAGTAGTACACCCAAGGCCCGCCATATACTTTCGGACCTCCGGTTTCATCCTTGCATCGAAATGAAGTATCTTGTCTATCTCATCCTTAACTCGATCTTGGACATACACTAAGCGCTTGTTGTATGTCTTGATTGCTTCGAAATAGGAACATCTTGGGTTAAGCTCTGAAGAACTCACGACTCTTGCTAGCCGAACCGCTGACAATCTTGAGCTTCCATCAATTCTTTAAATTCTTCCCAAGTGACATCACGGTCCACGGGCTTAACATTCGCCACCGGTCAAGGCGTCATTAACTGTCAGATATTGAGCAATCGGGACTCTCTTGGCTTCAGGACAACCAATACCGTCAAAGATCTTCTCCACCTCAACTAACCAATGATCCCAATTGTTCGCATCACCGGAACCATCGAATCTGGGAGGGTTCATCTTCATAACTTCTTGAATCCATCGATCCTCAACCGTCCTGCCAGTATTAATATTCTGCACCACTTGTGCCAGTTGGTGCACTTGTGTTACAACTTGTTGAAGAACGTTAGGCACCTCGGCCTCCGAGCCTCCATTCGAACCTCCCGAAGGAATCGGGTCCGACCTAGTCGCAGAGCGAGATGCCGATTCTGAAACGGACCTCTCGGACTCAGACACTACCACTCTGCCACGGCCTCTACCATGACCACGTTGACGGATAGCTCTACCTCTCGGCATACTGAAGAGTAAGAATGATTCAACAAGGAAATGATTACAATAATAGATTGCACAATATTAAGGTAATTATTTCCGAAGGAAAGAAACAACCAAAGATCCGAAGAGTCTTCCAACACAGGTAACACGAGGTGGTAGCATGCCAATGATATCGTAGATAACAACTGACTCAATTTAATAGACCCAAAACACCGACAGCCTAGGTATCCATAAACCTAGGCTCTGATACCATATTCTGTAACACCCCCATGATTTACGGAGATATTACAGCGCCGTAGATCCTTTTTGGAGGACCTACCAGGCTTAGACCCAAATAAAACACATTAAATACGACAAACATAAATGTTCATACATTCAAAACCAACTTCCATTTCAACATGACATACAGCACAATACCAAACAACATATCATCCCGAGGAATCATAACCAATATGACCGTTCACCACGGGAATACAACAACATCATTAACCATTGATAATGACATGACATACAACACTGGACAGTACCCGCGCGAGTACAAAACCAAAACACGACTTTGACCATGACCATATGACCATCAACTCAAAATAATGCACGATATCAATGCTGCCCACCAAGCTCGTGTCCGTCCTGTGCTAGTCCTCCCACTGGACTTGTACCTGAATACACAAAAGTATATCCACCCCAAAAGGGGTCAGCAAGAAGCCGGTGCAAGTACAATGATTCTAGAATATGTACAACAAGTGAATAATCAACAAAAACCACAGAAAATCATAGTGCCGTCACAGATATTCCGGAATACCACATCACAGTCATCATCACAAAACAACCTCCCGAGCTATACTGGCCCTGTACCTCTCAGCAAGATACACACCCCAGAGACACCTCGTCAGGCCCTCCCTGGTGTATAACCCAACCGAGTGATCCGTAGGGATACGCGGCCTACCGGACCCTAGGGGACCCTCACTGGTTTTACTCGGCTCACACACACTCAATCAACAATTTGGCACAAATTCCATTTTTACATATTCACACGATGTACAATAAACACAATCAAAGTACTTGCCTCAATTTGAACGACACAAGAAACGGCGAACGGATGAATGTACGGTCCGAACTTCCTTCAACGATTCGATCCTAACACATCGAAATATCGAATCAAAACACAACACCACGGAAATGGAAAGATTCACCCTAAGTTCTACCCTTAGGGACATTTATTCAAATATTACGAAGGAAACGTAGCTCGAACCCAAACTATGAAAGGTAACTTAGGGTTAAATCAGTGAATCTTGGAGAAAAATGAAGGATTATGATTACAACATCACAATCTAGTACAAATCGGAGCTAGGATAGATTAGAATCAAAGATCTCACACAAATCCCCAAAATATGAAGAACTAGGGTTCCAACGGTTTTACCTTGATTTGGATGGTGAAAGTTGATAAGATGTTGATAACTTGGTGTTAGGAGCTCAAAATTATCATTGGATGAAGAAATCCGACCAAAAATCTGCACTCCCACTGATCAAGTATGCCCAGCCGCCGAAGAGAAGAGGAAGAGGTGAAAAATGACATTTCTAGAACTTACCCCACATATATATACTGGGAGGTATTAGCGCACGCTACGGCTACAGGCTTAGCGTGCGCTAACGAGCGTAGGGCGGTGCATGTTGAATAAAAAGCGATCAGAACTTTACGCCGAGCTCCGGTAGCGTACGCCGAACTATCTGTTAGCGTGCGCTATCGATTACTACTAGCGCGCGCTAACTCCATACTGATGGCGTGCGCTACCTGCAAATACCTGCAGCCCGAAACGTTTCGCCTCACCGACTGACATCCTAGCGCACGCTATCTTACAAGTAACGTGCGCTAGTACATCGAACTAGCGTACGTTAGTCCGTCCATAGCGTACGCTAACGCCTCATTCCAGAGTCCAGAAAGCTTACTGTCCAGCGGGCCTAACGCACGCTATTGCACAAGAGTAGCGTGCGCTACTCGAACCTGGTTAGCGTGCGCTAGACATACAGTCTTACCGTGCGCTAACTGCTATTTTCCAAATTTAAATTCGCAAGAAGTCCGGCTAAAACGAGCACAATCCGAGAATCACGGAACCCAACAATAATCAGCCATCAATATGCCAAGGTCAATTATCAATATATACGGTCCAAATAACCACAATACCACAAAATACATCCAAAATAACACTCACAAAATACACGGGTATTACAGTTTCGACCCTTGGGTTAGTCGTGTTTTGTTGTTTGATACGTGTATTGAACGATTGTTGGTAATTATTGTTATTCAAGGTTGTTCGAGCGATCGGTATCTTGGTTAGGACGTTGTTCGTGGACGGACATTCTTCATCGGTATTGTGTAAGTTAAATCTTACTCGGTTAAAAGGATACTCATTCCTTTTGTTGTTGATTGCTCATAATCATAATTCATTCATCATAATATTAATCATTTTGAGACTTGTAAGTGTCGAATAATCATTTCATTCACGAGGAGCGGTTCCAAATCTTTTCATTGGTTTATCAATCACGTCACTATTACTTTCATATCGGTGAGTCATCTTGGCCTTGTCTAATTATTATTCATTGGTTTTCATCATGGTCATTCTCGTTCATGTGACCTTCCGGTTCATATTGCGTGGCGGGTGTGGGTGTGTGGAATTTTTAGTCGGGCACATGATGGTCATGTATTGGGTTCACCGATACATCGGACCGTGCACACGGTAGCAACTTACCTCCGTGAGACTAATTAGGTACAGGGCGGGTGTGTCGGACATTCGTCTTGTACACTTGCACAGGACATTACGGGCGTACTATGATGCTCCTCTTCGACGTAATTCATAATTAAGAATATTTCATCACTTGATTAATTCATGATTGTGTAATTTCAACTCTTGAGGATTGTTGTTACGTATGGCCGGCCGTTGGGGATTTTGTTTTCAGTCACGGCAAGGCAAAGGCACGGGAAGAGCATGTTGACGGCGGCGAGTCCCGATGATACTAGTAGGGGCCCCGATGCATTCGATCATTCATTCAGTCATTTATGTTTCCTTTATTCATTCATTTGAGACATTCCGTTTGAATGCTCATTTCATTCGATGTTGTGTATTTTATCGTCACATAAAATACACATGTATTCTATTTTATCCTGGTGTTGTATAAAACTCCTCATCGGAGTAATTGATGTTGTAATGTGGTTGGTACTACATTTACTGTGTAATTCATTCATTCTCATTCGCTGGTGGGTCCCGATCGGGGTCCACAAGACCGTAATATCCGCCTAGTTTGGGGTGTTACATCGAATCTCGGCTTCATCCGCATATCAAAATGAAAAATCTTTTACGCCTCCGTTACGACCAAGTGTCGCACACAAGTCGGTGATGATTAAAAGTTTTAATTACATCATCACGAGATGCCTCCGAACTCTGTGGTGAGAAAAACTCTCGGATCTTCGCCTCTCTTACGGACGGGACAATCGTGCTTCCATCATTTGTTTGAATTCCGTCCAATCCGCATTATGATCCTCGGGTCGAACAGCTTCCCACCAATCAAAGGCCTCCCCAGTCAGAAAATACTGGGCGATGGGAACCTTCCGGTCCTCGGGACAGTTAAGACCCGTGAATATCTTTTCCAACTCCTTGAGCCAGTGGTCCCAAGTAAGTGTCTCAGCAGATCCACAAATTTTGGCGGGTGCAATTTAACCACCTCGGCAAGCCATCTGTCTCCCGGTTATCCTCGTGGTGCCGCTGTCCCATCGCTGCCTGCATGCGATCAACGACTGCGGCCCGGTTTATCTGCGCCACCACCTGTTGAAGCACTCCTGGCATGTTAGGATTTGCGTCATCATTTGCTGATCCTTGCTGCCCTCCAGAATGGGAATCGGTTCGACTAGCCGATATTTCTGGGGTAGTTGCGGAATCCTCATGTCTCACGTTACCACGTCCGCGTCCACGACCGCGTCCGCGTCCACGTCCTCCTCTTAACATACTGTAAACGCAATTTCCCAATATACAGAACAAATTTTTTTGGAATAAAGTCCGTCAATACTCACAAAACAGTAATTAAGTAAAACGGTAGTACAAGAGATTAAGATACTTAGAACCACGGTCCACATGACGACTTCGGCTGAACAGTGATGTTACAAACGACCCGTAAATCAAATAACGTAAACAGACCCAAACAAAACCCGACCGCCAAGATATCCATAAATCTTAGCTCCGATACCATATTCTGTAAAGATTCCGAGATATTCGGAATAATTACAGCGCCGTAAACCCTTTTAGTAAGGATTTACAAGGCTGATTAAAAAGGAAAGTAAATATAAGACATCAACATTGCGAAAATTCAAGTTTATGAAAACGTACAACTGGTTCAACGGGTAATTAATACAACCATATCGAATTAATATCAAAAGGACACGCGTACTCGAGTACAGAAACCAAACCAAGACAACAAATCTCCAATAACAATAAACATCACTGAACCCCTTCGTCGTCACGTCGGTCCTGTGGCTGTTTCCCTGCTCCTCGGCTACCTGAACATCAAAACAAATGTCCACCCCCGAAGGGGTTAGCAAAACGATGCTAGTACAAGTATCATGTTAAACAATTCGAATATGCATCAATAAAACATAACAAGATACACCACACGGACTTCCGCTACCGGAATCCGACAATGCGAATCCACAAGATTCCATTATACAGCATGGGTATTCCAATGATCCAGCGCCCTCAGCATAGATCCCAAGATGATCCCGTCGGACCAACACGAGGTGGAAATAACCCGTCCAATGATCCAGCGCCCTCAGCCTAGATCCCAAGATGATCCCATCGGACCAACACGAGGTGGACATCCGATCCAGCGCCCTCAGCATAGATCGTACAACGTATACAAACACAACTCATGCATACCCATATGCCAAATCATTATGTTCATCAACATGAACATATAAACACTATATAACGAATATCATGACAAATCAACGAAGTAAATATCATGTTCAACAACATGCATAATCATACGCATACTCCAAAAATACCGATTTTAACATATCACGATACTTGCCTCGAAGATGGCAAGAACGATATACTTCAATGCTCTCGACGCACTCGAAGGCCGCCTCCTCGATCAACGTAACAAGCTCGAACCTTAACAAAAGGAACGATATACAAATCATCTCAAGTCGAACGATGGCCTAACAATTGGTCTACGGCCGAAAAGCTCAAAATAAACAATGCCCGGATCGCTTAGCGCGCGCTCGTACCTACGTAACGTGCGCTAAGACGGACTGTTAGCGTACGCTATCTTATAAGACTAGCGTGCGCTAGCCACGGCCTGGCATCGACTCGGCTGGTCTCATAACGCGCGCTACGACGTTTCGGGCGTTAATCGACCCGATAGCGCACGTTAACTCACATGTGTTAGCGTGCGCTAATATTGCATGGCGTAATACCGCAAGCCGAAATCGGGTTGAATGGTGAAGAACTCAAGAATCCTACCGTGATAATACAAGTTATCCTCGGGCAAATCATGCTAATAAGGTTTGAGGAAGATTTGATTATGGAATACCAATATACGGATAGTCATCTTAGTATCATAATCCATTACGATTTTCAAGAAGTAATCTAAGTTCCGATCGTCTTATGTTTCAAAACACCTGATTTCAACGTATACGACTCAAAGAATCGGGTACTATCCGATTACTTGATCATATATCGATTTAAACATGCTTAGGAGTCCTTATAATAAGGTGGTTCAAAGGTTCATTCGATATCTAGCATCTATACGTCAAAAGTATCCTTCTAACATGCGATGACCGATAAAAACGAAATACTTGCTATCTAAACATGATTCAAACTTCCTTAGGAACCTTACTAATCATTGGTGAAAAATCACCTACCTCAAAGTAATGAAGAACACGGATGAAAATGAAGCAATCCAACACCAAAGGCTTGATCACCAATCTCCAATGATATAAGATCTTCAATCTCGAACTAAGTGGTTGATACGAAGTGTTTAGGACGAATGGAGTTATGTTTCAAGTGCAAGAGTTCGGGTTATGTGGGAAGAAAGGATCAAATCACGAATAGGATGTTGTCCTATTTATAATAAATGGCTATTAGCGCGCGCTACACCCTGTTCGTAGCGTGCGCTAACGGCTCACAGTCTAAACTGTACTCGGCACTTAGCGTACGCTACGCATATACCTGTAGCGTGCGCTAAGGCGTTGACCCGGCTTTTCCCGAAAGCCGTCCAGGTACATCCGACACGATCCGACAGGGGTCCCCCGGCCAGACCTCACCTACCGCACGTCTCAATCAGTCTGACCACGCATAGCGTGCGCTAATTACACTCGGTAGCGTGCGCTATAAAACCATGTTAGCGTACGCTACCCTTAGCCTGTAGCGTGCGCTACATGCACAGAATTTCAACCTTTAAATCACATACACGAAATTATATGCTCGGCGATATCGGAATATGAAATAAGGAGAATAGTATTCAGACAAAAGTACAATCATTACAATATCGCAAGTTCCAATTACATAACAGAAATCTCGGGTATTACATCTTTTTACGATTTTATACTTAGTTTTAGGCGTCCAATTTTCGTCACCGGAAAATTATTTCAGAATCGGACGAATTTATACCACAATGCTTCTATATGTGATATAAGATTGTTCACCCGGTCCTTCTCGAATGAACCATCACCAAATGGTCGGAATTTGGGTGTCTTTTTACGGTTTTATACTTAGTTTTAAGCGTCCAATTTTCGTCACCGGAAAATTATTTCAGAATCGGACGAATTTCTACCACAGTGCTTCTATATGTGATATAAGATTGTTCACGAGGTCCTTCTCGAATGAACTATCACCAAATGGTCGGAATCTGGGTGTCTTTTTACGATTTTATACTTAGTTTTAGGCGTCGATTTTCGTCACGGAAAATTATTTCAGAATCGGACCAATTTCTACCACAATGCTTCTATATGTGATATAAGATTGTTCACCCGGTCCTTCTCGAATGAACCATCACCAAATGGTCGGAATTTGGGTGTCTTTTGCGGTTTTATACTTAGTTTTAAGCGTCGATTTTCGTCACCGAAAATTATTTGAGAATCGGACGAATTTCTACCACAATGCTTCTATATGTGATATAAGATTGTTCACCCAATTCTTCTCGAATGAACCATCACCAAATGGTCGAATTTGGGTGTCTTTTTACGGTTTTATACTTAGTTTTAAGCGTCAATTTTCGTCAGGAAAATTATTTGAGAATCGGACTAATTTCTACCACAAGTGCTTCTATATGTGATATAAGATTGTTCACGCGGTCCTTCTCGAATGAACTATCACCAAATGGTCGGAATTTGGGTGTCTTTTACGATTTTATACTTAGTTTTAGGCGTCAATTTTCGTCACCGAAAATTATTTCGAATCGGACGAATTTCTACCACGGTGCTTCTATATGTGATATAAGATTGTTCACCGGTCCTTCTCGAATGAACCATCACCAAATGGTCGGAATTTGGGTGTCTTTTTACGGTTTTATACTTAGTTTTAAGCGTCGATTTTCGTCACCGAAAATTATTTCAGAATCGGACGAATTTCTACCACAATGCTTCTATATGTGATATAAGATTGTTCACGAGGTCCTTCTCGAATGAACTATCACCAAATGGTCGGAATTTGGGTGTCTTTTTACGATTTTATACTTAGTTTTAAGCGTCCAATTTTCGTCACCGGAAAATTATTTCAGAATCGGACGAATTTCTACCACAGTGCTTCTATATGTGATATAAGATTGTTCACGAGGTCCTTCTCGAATGAACTATCAGCAAATGGTCGGAATTTGGGTGTCTTTTTACAGTTTTATACTTAGTTTTAGGCGTCCAATTTTCGTCACCGGAAAATTATTTGAGAATCGGACGAATTTCTACCACAGTGCTTCTATATGTGATATAAGATTGTTCACGAGGTCCTTCTCGAATGAACTATCACCAAATGGTCGGAATTTGGGTGTCTTTTTACGATTTTATACTTAGTTTTAAGCGTCCAATTTTCGTCACCGGAAAATTATTTCAGAATCGGACGAATTTCTACCACAGTGCTTCTATATGTGATATAAGATTGTTCACCCGGTCCTTCTCGAATGAACCATCACCAAATGGTCGGAATTTGGGTGTCTTTTTACGGTTTTATACTTGGTTTTAAGTGTCCAATTTTCGTCACCGGAAAATTATTTCAGAATCGGACGAATTTCTACCACAGTGCTTCTATATGTGATATAAGATTGTTCACGTGGTCTTTCTCGAATGAACTATCACCAAATGATTGTAATTAGGGTGTCTTTTTACGGTTTTATACTTAGTTTTAGGCGTCCAATTTTTGTCACCGAAAATTATTTGAATCGGACGAATTTACGCAGTGCTTCTATATGTGATATAAGATTGTTAACGAGGTCCTTCTCGAATGAACTATCACCAAATGGTCGGAATTTGAGTGTCTTTTTACCGTTTTATACTTAGTTTTAGGCGTCCAATTTTCGTCACCGGAAAATTATTTCAGAATCGGACGAATTTCTACCACAATGCTTCTATATGTGATATGAGATTGTTCACGAGGTCCTTCTCGAATGAACTATCACCAAATGGTCGGAATTTGGGTGTCTTTTTACGGTTTTATACTTAGTTTTAGGCGTCCAATTTTCGTCACCGGAAAATTATTTCAGAATCGGACGAATTTCTACCACAGTGCTGCTATATGTGATATAAGATTGTTCACGCGGTCCTTCTCGAATGAACCATCACCAAATGGTCGGAATTTGGGCGTCTTTTTACCGTTTTATACTTAGTTTTAAGCGTCCAATTTTCGTCACCGGAAAATTATTTCAGAATCGGACGAATTTCTACCACAGTGCTTCTATATGTGATATAAGATTGTTCACGTGGTCTTTCTCGAATGAACTATCACCAAATGGTCGGAATTTGGGCGTGTTTTTACGGTTTTATACTTACTTTTTTGTGCCCAATTTTCGTCACCGAAAAATTATTTTAGAATCGGACGAATTTCTACCACAATGCTTCTATATGTGATATAAGATTGTTCACGCGGTCCTTCTCGAATGAACCATCACCAAATGATCGGAATTTGGGTGTCTTTTTACGATTTTATACTTAGTTTTAGGCGTCCAATTTTCGTCACTGGAAAATTATTTCAGAATCGGACGAATTTCTACCACAGTGCTTCTATATGTGATATAAGATTGTTCACGCGGTCCTTCTCGAATGAACTATCACCAAATGGTCGGAATTTGGGTGTCTTTTTACGGTTTTTTACTTAGTTTTAGGCGTCGATTTTCGTCAGGAAAATTATTTGAGAATCGGACGAATTTCTACAACAATGCTTCTATATGTGATATAAGATTGTTCACCCGGTCCTTCTCGAATGAACCATCACCAAATGGTCGAATTTGGGTGTCTTTTACGGTTTTATACTTAGTTTTAAGCGTCGATTTTCGTCACCGAAAATTATTTGAGAATCGGGCAATTTCTACCACAGTGCTTCTATATGTGATATAAGATTGTTCACCCGGTCCTTCTCGAATGAACCATCACCAAATGGTCGGAATTTGGGTGTCTTTTTACGGTTTTATACTTAGTTTTAAGTGTCCAATTTTCGTCACCGGAAAATTATTTCAGAATCGGACGAATTTCTACCACAATGCTTCTATATGTGATATAAGATTGTTCACCCGGTCCTTCTCGAATGAACCATCACCAAATGGTCGGAATTTGGGTGTCTTTTTACGGTTTTATACTTAGTTTTAAGCGTCCAATTTTCGTCACCGGAAAATTATTTCAGAATCGGACGAATTTCTACCACAGTGCTTCTATATGTGATATAAGATTGTTCACGAGGTCCTTCTCGAATGAACTATCACCAAATGGTCGGAATCTGGGTGTCTTTTTACGATTTTATACTTAGTTTTAGGCGTCCAATTTTCGTCACCGGAAAATTATTTCAGAATCGGACGAATTTCTACCACAATGCTTCTATATGTGATATAAGATTGTTCAACCGGTCCTTCTCGAATGAACCATCACCAAATGGTCGGAATTTAAGTGTCTTTTTACGGTTTTATACTTAGTTTTAAGCGTCCAATTTTCGTCACCGGAAAATTATTTCAGAATCGGACGAATTTCTACCACAATGCTTCTATATGTGATATAAGATTGTTCACCCGGCCCTTATCGAATGAACCATCACCAAATGGTCGGAATTTGGGTGTCTTTTTACGGTTTTATACTTAGTTTTAGGCGTCCAATTTTCGTCACCGAAAAATTATTTTAGAATCGGACGAATTTCTACCACAATGCTTCTATATGTGATATAAGATTGTTCACGCGGTCCTTCTCGAATGAACCATCACCAAATGATCGGAATTTGGGTGTCTTTTTACGATTTTATACTTAGTTTTAGGCGTCCAATTTTCGTCACTGGAAAATTATTTCAGAATCGGACGAATTTCTACCACAGTGCTTCTATATGTGATATAAGATTGTTCACGCGGTCCTTCTCGAATGAACTATCACCAAATGGTCGGAATTTGGGTGTCTTTTTACGGTTTTTTACTTAGTTTTAGGCGTCCAATTTTCGTCACCGGAAAATTATTTCAGAATCGGACGAATTTCTACCACAATGCTTCTATATGTGATATAAGATTGTTCACCCGGTCCTTATCGAATGAACCATCACCAAATGGTCGGAATTTCGGTGTCTTTTTACGGTTTTATACTTAGTTTTAAGCGTCCAATTTTCGTCACCGGAAAATTATTTCAGAATCGGACGAATTTCTACCACAGTGCTTCTATATGTGATATAAGATTGTTCACGAGGTCCTTCTCCAATGAACTATCACCAAATGGTCGGAATCTGGGTGTCTTTTTACGATTTTATACTTAGTTTTAGGCGTCCAATTTTCGTCACCGGAAAATTATTTCAGAATCGGACGAATTTCTACCACAATGCTTCTATATGTGATATAAGATTGTTCACCCGGTCCTTCTCGAATGAACCATCACCCAATGGTCGGAATTTGGGTGTCTTTTTACGGTTTTATACTTAGTTTTAAGCGTCGATTTTCGTCACCGAAAATTATTTGAATCGGACGAATTTCTACCACAATGCTTCTATATGTGATATAAGATTGTTCACGTGGTCCTTCTCGAATGAACTATCACCAAATGGTCGGAATTTGGGTGTCTTTTTACCGCTTTATACTTAGTTTTAGGCGTCGATTTTCGTCACGGAAAATTATTTGAATCGGACGAATTTCCACAACAATGCTTCTATATGTGATATAAGATTGTTCACGAGGTCCTTCTCGAATGAACTATCACCAAATGGTCGGAATCTGGGTGTCTTTTTACGATTTTATACTTAGTTTTAGGCGTCCAATTTTTGTCACCGGAAAATTATTTCAGAATCGGACGAATTTCTACCACAATGCTTCTATATGTGATATAAGATTGTTCACCCGGTCCTTCTCGAATGAACCATCACCAAATGGTCGGAATTTGGGTGTCTTTTTACCGTTTTATACTTAGTTTTAAGCGTCCAATTTTCGTCACCGGAAAATTATTTCAGAATCGGACGAATTTCTACCACAGTGCTTCTATATGTGATATAAGATTGTTCACGAGGTCCTTCTCGAATGATCCATCACCAAATGGTCGGAATTTGAGTGTCTTTTTACGGTTTTATACTTAGTTTTAAGCGTCCAATTTTCGTAACCGGAAAATTATTTCAGAATCGGACGAATTTCTACCACAATGCTTCTATATGTGATATAAGATTGTTCACGTGGTCCTTCTCGAATGAACTATCACCAAATGGTCGGAATTTGGGTGTCTTTTTACGGTTTTTTACTTAGTTTTAGCCGTCGATTTTCGTCACCGAAAATTATTTGAGAATCGGACGAATTTCTACCACGGTGCTTCTATATGTGATATAAGATTGTTCACGAGGTCCTTCTCCAATGAACTATCACCAAATGGTCGGAATCGGGTGTCTTTTACGATTTTATACTTAGTTTTAGGCGTCGATTTTCGTCACCGGAAAATTATTTCAGAATCGGACGAATTTCTACCACAATGCTTCTATATGTGATATAAGATTGTTCACCCGGTCCTTCTCGAATGAACCATCACCAAATGGTCGGAATTTGGGTGTCTTTTTACGGTTTTATACTTAGTTTTAAGCGTCCAATTTTCGTCACCGGAAAATTATTTCAGAATCGGACGAATTTCTACCACAATGCTTCTATATGTGATATAAGATTGTTCACGTGGTCCTTCTCGAATGAACTATCACCAAATGGTCGGAATTTGGGTGTCTTTTTACCGTTTTATACTTAGTTTTAGGCGTCCAATTTTCGTCACCGGAAAATTATTTCAGAATCGGACGAATTTCCACAACAATGCTTCTATATGTGATATAAGATTGTTCACGAGGTCCTTCTCGAATGAACTATCACCAAATGGTCGGAATCTGGGTGTCTTTTTACGATTTTATACTTAGTTTTAGGCGTCCAATTTTTGTCACCGGAAAATTATTTCAGAATCGGACGAATTTCTACCACAATGCTTCTATATGTGATATAAGATTGTTCACCCGGTCCTTCTCGAATGAACCATCACCAAATGGTCGGAATTTGGGTGTCTTTTTACGGTTTTATACTTAGTTTTAAGCGTCCAATTTTCGTCACCTTAAAATTATTTCAGAATCGGACGAATTTCTACCACATTGCTTCTATATGTGATATAAGATTGTTCACGAGGTCCTTCTCGAATGAACTATCACCAAATGGTCGGAATCTGGGTGTCTTTTTACGATTTTATACTTAGTTTTAGGCGTCCAATTTTCGTCACCGGAAAATTATTTCAGAATCGGACGAATTTCTACCACAATGCTTCTATATGTGATATAAGATTGTTCAACCGGTCCTTCTCGAATGAACCATCACCAAATGGTCGGAATTTAAGTGTCTTTTTACGGTTTTATACTTAGTTTTAAGCGTCCAATTTTCGTCACCGGAAAATTATTTCAGAATCGGACGAATTTCCACAACAATGCTTCTATATGTGATATAAGATTGTTCACGAGGTCCTTCTCGAATGAACTATCACCAAATGGTCGGAATCTGGGTGTCTTTTTACGATTTTATACTTAGTTTTAGGCGTCCAATTTTTGTCACCGGAAAATTATTTCAGAATCGGACGAATTTCTACCACAATGCTTCTATATGTGATATAAGTTTGCTCACCCGGTCCTTCTCGAATGAACCATCACCAAATGGTCGGAATTTGGGTGTCTTTTTACGGTTTTATACTTAGTTTTAAGCGTCCAATTTCGTCACCGGAAAATTATTTCAGAATCGGACGAATTTCTACCACAGTGCTTCTATATGTGATATAAGATTGTTCACGAGGTCCTTCTCGAATGAACTATCACCAAATGGTCGGAATTTGGGTGTCTTTTTACCGTTTTATACTTAGTTTTAGGCGTCGATTTTCGTCACAGGAAAATTATTTGAGAATCGGACGAATTTCTACCACAATGCTTCTATATGTGATATAAGATTGTTCAACCGGTCCTTCTCGAATGAACCATCACCAAATGGTCGAATTTGGGTGTCTTTTTACGGTTTTATACTTAGTTTTAAGCGTCGATTTTCGTCACAGGAAAATTATTTGAGAATCGGACGAATTTCTACCACGGTGCTTCTATATGTGATATAAGATTGTTCACGAGGTCCTTCTCCAATGAACTATCACCAAATGGTCGGAATCGGGTGTCTTTTTACGATTTTATACTTAGTTTTAGGCGTCGATTTTCGTCACCGAAAATTATTTGAATCGGACGAATTTCTACCACAATGCTTCTATATGTGATATAAGATTGTTCACCCGGTCCTTCTCGAATGAACCATCACCAAATGGTCGGAATTTGGGTGTCTTTTTACGGTTTTATACTTAGTTTTAAGCGTCAATTTTCGTCACCGAAAATTATTTCAGAATCGGACGAATTTCTACCACAATGCTTCTATATGTGATATAAGATTGTTCACGTGGTCCTTCTCGAATGAACTATCACCAAATGGTCGAATTTGGGTGTCTTTTACCGCTTTATACTTAGTTTTAGGCGTCAATTTTCGTCACCGAAAATTATTTCGAATCGGAAGAATTTCCACAACAATGCTTCTATATGTGATATAAGATTGTTCACGAGGTCCTTCTCGAATGATCAATCACCAAATGGTCGGAATCAGGTGTCTTTTTACGATTTTATACTTAGTTTTAGGCGTCGATTTTGTCATAGGAAAATTATTTGAGAATCGGACGAATTTCTACCACAATGCTTCTATATGTGATATAAGATTGTTCACCCGGTCCTTCTCGAATGAACCATCACCAAATGGTCGGAATTTGGGTGTCTTTTTACGGTTTTATACTTAGTTTTAAGCGTCCAATTTTCGTCACCGGAAAATTATTTCAGAATCGGACGAATTTCTACCACAGTGCTTCTATATGTGATATAAGATTGTTCACGAGGTCCTTCTCGAATGATCCATCACCAAATGGTCGGAATTTGAGTGTCTTTTTACGGTTTTATACTTAGTTTTAAGCGTCGATTTTCAAATCGGAAAATTATTTGAGAATCGGACGAATTTCTACCACAATGCTTCTATATGTGATATAAGATTGTTCACGTGGTCCTTCTCGAATGAACTATCACCAAATGGTCGAATTTGGGTGTCTTTTACGGTTTTTACTTAGTTTTAGCCGTCGATTTTCGTCACCGGAAAATTATTTGAGAATCGGACAATTTCTACCACGGTGCTTCTATATGTGATATAAGATTGTTCACGAGGTCCTTCTCCAATGAACTATCACCAAATGGTCGGAATCAGGTGTCTTTTTACGATTTTATACTTAGTTTTAGGCGTCGATTTTCGTCACGGAAAATTATTTGAGAATCGGACGAATTTCTACCACAATGCTTCTATATGTGATATAAGATTGTTCACCCGGTCCTTCTCGAATGAACCATCACCAAATGGTCGGAATTTGGGTGTCTTTTTACGGTTTTATACTTAGTTTTAAGCGTCCAATTTTCGTCACCGGAAAATTATTTCAGAATCGGACGAATTTCTACCACAATGCTTCTATATGTGATATAAGATTGTTCACGTGGTCCTTCTCGAATGAACTATCACCAAATGGTCGGAATTTGGGTGTCTTTTTACCGTTTTATACTTAGTTTTAGGCGTCCAATTTTCGTCACCGGAAAATTATTTCAGAATCGGACGAATTTCCACAACAATGCTTCTATATGTGATATAAGATTGTTCACGAGGTCCTTCTCGAATGAACTATCACCAAATGGTCGGAATCTGGGTGTCTTTTTACGATTTTATACTTAGTTTTAGGCGTCCAATTTTCGTCACCGGAAAATTATTTGAGAATCGGACTAATTTCTACCACAATGCTTCTATATGTGATATAAGATTGTTCACCCGGTCCTTCTCGAATGAACCATCACCAAATGGTCGGAATTTGGGTGTCTTTTTACGGTTTTATACTTAGTTTTAAGCGTCCAATTTTCGTCACCGGAAAATTATTTCAGAATCGGACGAATTTCTACCACAGTGCTGCTATATGTGATATAAGATTGTTCACGCGGTCCTTCTCGAATGAACCATCACCAAATGGTCGGAATTTGGGCGTCTTTTTACCGTTTTATACTTAGTTTTAAGCGTCCAATTTTCGTCACCGGAAAATTATTTCAGAATCGGACGAATTTCTACCACAGTGCTTCTATATGTGATATAAGATTGTTCACGTGGTCTTTCTCGAATGAACTATCACCAAATGGTCGGAATTTGGGCGTGTTTTTACGGTTTTATACTTACTTTTTTGTGCCCAATTTTCGTCACCGATTTTATACTTAGTTTTAGGCGTCCAATTTTCGTCACTGGAAAATTATTTCAGAATCGGACGAATTTCTACCACAGTGCTTCTATATGTGATATAAGATTGTTCACGAGGTCCTTCTCGAATGAACTATCACCAAATGGTCGGAATTTGGGTGTCTTTTTACGATTTTATACTTAGTTTTAAGCGTCGATTTTCGTCACCGAAAATTATTTCAGAATCGCACAATTTCTACCACAGTGCTTCTATATGTGATATAAGATTGTTCACCCGGTCCTTCTCGAATGAACCATCACCAAATGGTCGGAATTTGGGTGTCTTTTTACGGTTTTATACTTAGTTTTAAGTGTCCAATTTTTGTCACCGGAAAATTATTTCAGAATCGGACGAATTTCTACCACAATGCTTCTATATGTGATATAAGATTGTTCACCCGGTCCTTCTCGAATGAACCATCACCAAATGGTCGGAATTTGGGTGTCTTTTTACGGTTTTATACTTAGTTTTAAGCGTCCAATTTTCGTCACCGGAAAATTATTTCAGAATCGGACGAATTTCTACCACAGTGCTTCTATATGTGATATAAGATTGTTCACCCGGTCCTTCTCGAATGAACCATCACCAAATGGTCGGAATTTGGGTGTCTTTTTACGGTTTTATACTTAGTTTTAAGTGTCCAATTTTCGTCACCGGAAAATTATTTCAGAATCGGACGAATTTCTACCACAGTGCTTCTATATGTGATATAAGATTGTTCACGTGGTCTTTCTCGAATGAACTATCACCAAATGGTTGTAATTAGGGTGTCTTTTTACGGTTTTATACTTAGTTTTAGGCGTCGATTTTGTCACCGAAAATTATTTGAGAATCGGACAATTTACCATACAATGCTTCTATATGTGATATAATATTGTTAACGAGGTCCTTCTCGAATGATCTATCACCCAATCGTCTGTATTTGTGTGTCTTTTAACCTTTTTATATTGAGTTCTCGGCGTCGATTTTTCGTCACCGGAAAATTATTTCAGAATCGGACGAATTTCTACCACAATGCTTCTATATGTGATATAAGATTGTTCACCGGTCCTTCTCGAATGAACCATCACCAAATGGTCGAATTTGGGTGTCTTTTTACGGTTTTATACTTAGTTTTAAGCGTCGATTTTCGTCACGGAAAATTATTTCGAATCGGACGAATTTCTACCACAATGCTTCTATATGTGATATAAGATTGTTCACGTGGTCCTTCTCGAATGAACTATCACCAAATGGTCGGAATTTGGGTGTCTTTTTACCGCTTTATACTTAGTTTTAGGCGTCAATTTTCGTCACCGGAAAATTATTTGAGAATCGGACGAATTTCCACAACAATGCTTCTATATGTGATATAAGATTGTTCACGAGGTCCTTCTCGAATGAACTATCACCAAATGGTCGAATCTGGGTGTCTTTTTACGATTTTATACTTAGTTTTAGGCGTCGATTTTGTCATAGGAAAATTATTTCAGAATCGGACGAATTTCTACCACAATGCTTCTATATGTGATATAAGATTGTTCACCGGTCCTTCTCGAATGAACCATCACCAAATGGTCGAATTTGGGTGTCTTTTTACGGTTTTATACTTAGTTTTAAGCGTCGATTTTCGTCACCGAAAATTATTTGAGAATCGGACGAATTTCTACCACGGTGCTTCTATATGTGATATAAGATTGTTCACGAGGTCCTTCTCGAATGATCCATCACCAAATGGTCGGAATTTGAGTGTCTTTTACGGTTTTATACTTAGTTTTAAGCGTCGATTTTCGTAGGAAAATTATTTCAGAATCGGACGAATTTCTACCACAATGCTTCTATATGTGATATAAGATTGTTCACGTGGTCCTTCTCGAATGAACTATCACCAAATGGTCGGAATTTGGGTGTCTTTTACGGTTTTTACTTAGTTTTAGCCGTCGATTTTCGTCACGGAAAATTATTTGAGAATCGGACGAATTTCTACCACGGTGCTTCTATATGTGATATAAGATTGTTCACGAGGTCCTTCTCCAATGAACTATCACCAAATGGTCGAATGGGTGTCTTTTTACGATTTTATACTTAGTTTTAGGCGTCGATTTTCGTCAGGAAAATTATTTGAGAATCGGACAATTTCTACCACAATGCTTCTATATGTGATATAAGATTGTTCACCGGTCCTTCTCGAATGAACCATCACCAAATGGTCGGAATTTGGGTGTCTTTTTACGGTTTTATACTTAGTTTTAAGCGTCGAATTTTCGTCACCGAAAATTATTTGAATCGGACAATTTCTACCACAATGCTTCTATATGTGATATAAGATTGTTCACGTGGTCCTTCTCGAATGAACTATCACCAAATGGTCGGAATTTGGGTGTCTTTTTACCGTTTTATACTTAGTTTTAGGCGTCCAATTTTCGTCACCGGAAAATTATTTCAGAATCGGACGAATTTCCACAACAATGCTTCTATATGTGATATAAGATTGTTCACGAGGTCCTTCTCGAATGAACTATCACCAAATGGTCGGAATCTGGGTGTCTTTTTACGATTTTATACTTAGTTTTAGGCGTCAATTTTCACCGAAAATTATTTGAGAATCGGACTAATTTCTACCACAATGCTTCTATATGTGATATAAGATTGTTCACCCGGTCCTTCTCGAATGAACCATCACCAAATGGTCGGAATTTGGGTGTCTTTTTACGGTTTTATACTTAGTTTTAAGCGTCCAATTTTCGTCACCGGAAAATTATTTTAGAATCGGACGAATTTCTACCACAATGCTTCTATATGTGATATAAGATTGTTCACGCGTCCTTCTCGAATGAACCATCACCAAATGGTCGGAATTTGGGCGTCTTTTACCGCTTTATACTTAGTTTTAAGCGTCCAATTTTCGTCACCGAAAATTATTTCAGATCGGATAATTTCTACCACAATGCTTCTATATGTGATATAAGATTGTTCACGTGGTCTTTCTCGAATGAACTATCACCAAATGGTCGAATTTGGGCGTGTTTTTACGGTTTTATACTTACTTTTTGTGCCCAATTTTTTCACCGATTTTATACTTAGTTTTAGGCGTCGATTTTCGTCACTGGAAAATTATTTGAGAATCGGACAATTTCTACCACAATGCTTCTATATGTGATATAAGATTGTTCACGAGGTCCTTCTCGAATGAACTATCACCAAATGGTCGGAATTTGGGTGTCTTTTTACGATTTTATACTTAGTTTTAAGCGTCGATTTTCGTCACCGAAAATTATTTGAGAATCGCAATTTCTACCACAATGCTTCTATATGTGATATAAGATTGTTCACCCGGTCCTTCTCGAATGAACCATCACCAAATGGTCGGAATTTGGGTGTCTTTTTACGGTTTTATACTTAGTGTTAAGTGTCCAATTTTCACACCGAAAATTATTTCAGAATCGGACAATTTCTACCACGGTGCTTCTATATGTGATATAAGATTGTTCACGTGGTCTTTCTCGAATGAACTATCACCAAATGGTTGTAATTAGGGTGTCTTTTTACGGTTTTATACTTAGTTTTAGGCGTCCAATTTTTGTCACCGGAAAATTATTTCAGAATCGGACGAATTTCTACCACAGTGCTTCTATATGTGATATAATATTGTTCACTATGTCCTTCTCCAATGAACTATCAACAAATGGTCGGAATCAGGTGTCTTTTTACGATTTTATACTTAGTTTTAGGCGTCCAATTTTCGTCACCGGAAAATTATTTCAGAATCGGACGAATTTCTACCACAATGCTTCTATATGTGATATAAGATTGTTCACCCGGTCCTTCTCGAATGAACCATCACCAAATGGTCGGAATTTGGGTGTCTTTTTACGGTTTTATACTTAGTTTTAAGCGTCCAATTTTCGTCACCGGAAAATTATTTCAGAATCGGACGAATTTCTACCACAATGCTTCTATATGTGATATAAGATTGTTCACGTGGTCCTTCTCGAATGAACTATCACCAAATGGTCGGAATTTGGGTGTCTTTTACCGTTTTATACTTAGTTTTAGGCGTCCATTTTCGTCACGGAAAATTATTTGAATCGGACGAATTTCCACAACAATGCTTCTATATGTGATATAAGATTGTTCACGAGGTCCTTCTCGAATGAACTATCACCAAATGGTCGGAATCAGGTGTCTTTTTACGATTTTATACTTAGTTTTAGGCGTCGAATTTTTGTCACCGAAAATTATTGCAGAATCGGACGAATATCTACCACAATGCTTCTATATGTGATATAAGATTGTTCACCCGGTCCTTCTCGAATGAACCATCACCAAATGGTCGGAATTTGGGTGTCTTTTTACGGTTTTATACTTAGTTTTAAGCGTCAATTTTCGTCACCGGAAAATTATTTCAGAATCGGACGAATTTCTACCACAGTGCTTCTATATGTGATATAAGATTGTTCACGAGGTCCTTCTCGAATGAACTATCACCAAATGGTCGGAATCTGGGTGTCTTTTTACGATTTTATACTTAGTTTTAGGCGTCCAATTTTCGTCACCGGAAAATTATTTCAGAATCGGACGAATTTCTACCACAATGCTTCTATATGTGATATAAGATTGTTCACCCGGTCCTTCTCGAATGAACCATCACCAAATGGTCGGAATTTGGGTGTCTTTTTACGGTTTTATACTTAGTTTTAAGCGTCAATTTTCGTCACCGAAAATTATTTCAGACCTGATTTAATTTCTACCACAGTGCTTATATATGTGATATAAGATTGTTCACGATTTCCTTCTCCAATCAATTTTCACCAAATGGTCGGTATTAGGGTGTCTTTTTACGATTTTATACTTAGTTTTAGGCGTCCAATTTTCGTCACCGAAAATTATTTCAGAATCGGACGAATTTCTACCACAATGCTTCTATATGTGATATAAGATTGTTCACCCGGTCCTTCTCGAATGAACCATCACCAAATGGTCGGAATTTGGGTGTCTTTTTACGGTTTTATACTTAGTTTTAAGCGTCCAATTTTCGTCACCTGAAAATTATTTCAGAATCGGACGAATTTCTACCACAATGCTTCTATATGTGATATAAGATTGTTCACGTGGTCCTTCTCGAATGAACTATCACCAAATGGTCGGAATTTGGGTGTCTTTTTACCGTTTTATACTTAGTTTTAGGCGTTCAATTTTCGTCACCGGAAAATTATTTGAGAATCGGACGAATTTCCACAACAATGCTTCTATATGTGATATAAGATTGTTCACGAGGTCCTTCTCGAATGAACTATCACCAAATGGTCGAATTGGGTGTCTTTTTACGATTTTATACTTAGTTTTAGGCGTCCAATTTTTGTCACCGGAAAATTATTTCAGAATCGGACGAATTTCTACCACAATGCTTCTATATGTGATATAAGATTGTTCACCCGGTCCTTCTCGAATGAACCATCACCAAATGGTCGGAATTTGGGTGTCTTTTTACGGTTTTATACTTAGTTTTAAGCGTCCAATTTTCGTCACCGGAAAATTATTTCAGAATCGGACGAATTTCTACCACAGTGCTTCTATATGTGATATAAGATTGTTCACGAGGTCCTTCTCGAATGATCCATCACCAAATGGTCGGAATTTGAGTGTCTTTTTACGGTTTTATACTTAGTTTTAAGCGTCCAATTTTCGTAACCGGAAAATTATTTCAGAATCGGACGAATTTCTACCACAATGCTTCTATATGTGATATAAGATTGTTCACGTGGTCCTTCTCGAATGAACTATCACCAAATGGTCGGAATTTGGGTGTCTTTTTACGGTTTTTTACTTAGTTTTAGCCGTCCAATTTTCGTCACCGGAAAATTATTTCAGAATCGGACGAATTTCTACCACAGTGCTTCTATATGTGATATAAGATTGTTCACGAGGTCCTTCTCCAATGAACTATCACCAAATGGTCGGAATCTGGGTGTCTTTTTACGATTTTATACTTAGTTTTAGGCGTCCAATTTTCGTCACCGGAAAATTATTTCAGAATCGGACGAATTTCTACCACAATGCTTCTATATGTGATATAAGATTGTTCACCCGGTCCTTCTCGAATGAACCATCACCAAATGGTCGGAATTTGGGTGTCTTTTTACGGTTTTATACTTAGTTTTAAGCGTCCAATTTTCGTCACCGGAAAATTATTTCAGAATCGGACGAATTTCTACCACAATGCTTCTATATGTGATATAAGATTGTTCACGTGGTCCTTCTCGAATGAACTATCACCAAATGGTCGGAATTTGGGTGTCTTTTACCGTTTTATACTTAGTTTTAGGCGTCCATTTTCGTCACCGGAAAATTATTTCAGAATCGGACGAATTTCTACAACAATGCTTCTATATGTGATATAAGATTGTTCACGAGGTCCTTCTCGAATGAACTATCACCAAATGGTCGGAATCTGGGTGTCTTTTTACGATTTTATACTTAGTTATAGGCGTCAACTTTTCGTCACCGGAAAATTAATTGAGAATCGGACTAATATCTACCACAATGCTTCTATATGTGATATAAGATTGTAAACCCGGTCCTTCTCGAATGAACCATCACCAAATGGTCGAATTTGGGTGTATTTTTACTGTTTTATTCTTAGTTTTAAGCGTCCTATTTTCGTCACCGGAAAATTATTTCAGAATCGGACGAATTTCTACCACAGTGCTGCTATATGTGATATAAGATTGTTCACGCGGTCCTTCTCGAATGAACCATCACCAAATGGTCGGAATTTGGGCGTCTTTTTACCGTTTTATACTTAGTTTTAAGCGTCCAATTTTCGTCACCGGAAAATTATTTCAGAATCGGACGAATTTCTACCACAGTGCTTCTATATGTGATATAAGATTGTTCACGTGGTCTTTCTCGAATGAACTATCACCAAATGGTCGGAATTTGGGCGTGTTTTTACGGTTTTATACTTACTTTTTTGTGCCCAATTTTCGTCACCGATTTTATACTTAGTTTTAGGCGTCCAATTTTCGTCACTGGAAAATTATTTCAGAATCGGACGAATTTCTACCACAGTGCTTCTATATGTGATATAAGATTGTTCACGAGGTCCTTCTCGAATGAACTATCACCAAATGGTCGGAATTTGGGTGTCTTTTTACGATTTTATACTTAGTTTTAAGCGTCCAATTTTCGTCACCGGAAAATTATTTCAGAATCAGACGAATTTCTACCACAGTGCTTCTATATGTGATATAAGATTGTTCACCCGGTCCTTCTCGAATGAACCATCACCAAATGGTCGGAATTTGGGTGTCTTTTTACGGTTTTATACTTAGTTTTAAGTGTCCAATTTTCGTCACCGGAAAATTATTTCAGAATCGGACGAATTTCTACCACAGTGCTTCTATATGTGATATAAGATTGTTCACGTGGTCTTTCTCGAATGAACTATCACCAAATGGTTGTAATTAGGGTGTCTTTTTATGGTTTTATACTTAGTTTTAGGCGTCCAATTTTTGTCACCGGAAAATTATTTCAGAATCGGACGAATTTCTGCCACAGTGCTTCTATATGTGATATAAGATTGTTAACGAGGTCCTTCTCGAATGAACTATCACCAAATGGTCGGAATTTGGGTGTCTTTTTACCGTTTTATACTTAGTTTTAGGCGTCCAATTTTCGTCACCGGAAAATTATTTCAGAATCGGACGAATTTCTACCACAATGCTTCTATATGTGATATGAGATTGTTCACGAGGTCCTTCTCGAATGAACTATCACCAAATGGTCGGAATTTGGGCGTCTTTTTACCGTTTTATACTTAGTTTTAAGCGTCCAATTTTCGTCACCGGAAAATTATTTCAGAATCGGACGAATTTCTACCACAGTGCTTCTATATGTGATATAAGATTGTTCACGTGGTCTTTCTCGAATGAACTATCACCAAATGGTCGGAATTTGGGCGTGTTTTTACGGTTTTATACTTACTTTTTTGTGCCCAATTTTCGTCACCGAAAAATTATTTTAGAATCGGACGAATTTCTACCACAATGCTTCTATATGTGATATAAGATTGTTCACGCGGTCCTTCTCGAATGAACCATCACCAAATGATCGGAATTTGGGTGTCTTTTTACGATTTTATACTTAGTTTTAGGCGTCCAATTTTCGTCACCGGAAAATTATTTCAGAATCGGACGAATTTCTACCACAATGCTTCTATATGTGATATAAGATTGTTCACGCGGTCCTTTTCGAATGAACTATCACCAAATGGTCGGAATTTGGGTGTCTTTTTACGGTTTTATACTTAGTTTTAGGCGTCCAATTTTCGTCACCGGAAAATTATTTCAGAATCGGACGAATTTCTACCACAATGCTTCTATATGTGATATAAGATTGTTCACCCGGTCCTTCTCGAATGAACCATCACCAAATGGTCGGAATTTGGGTGTCTTTTTACGGTTTTATACTTAGTTTTAAGCGTCCAATTTTCGTCACCGAAAATTATTTCAATCGGACGAATTTCTACCACGGTGCTTCTATATGTGATATAAGATTGTTCACGAGGTCCTTCTCCAATGAACTATCACCAAATGGTCGGAATTTGGGTGTGTTTTTACGATTTTATACTTAGTTTTAGGCGTCGATTTTCGTCACGAAAATTATTTGAGAATCGGACGAATTTCTACCACAATGCTTCTATATGTGATATAAGATTGTTCACCCGGTCCTTCTCGAATGAACCATCACCAAATGGTCGGAATTTGGGTGTCTTTTTACGGTTTTATACTTAGTTTTAAGCGTCCAATTTTCGTCACCGGAAAATTATTTCAGAATCGGACGAATTTCTACCACAATGCTTCTATATGTGATATAAGATTGTTCACGTGGTCCTTCTCGAATGAACTATCACCAAATGGTCGGAATCTGAGTGTCTTTTTACGATTTTATACTTAGTTTTAGGCGTCAATTTTCACACGGAAAATTATTTCAGATCGGACAATTTCTACCACAATGCTTCTATATGTGATATAAGATTGTTCAACCGGTCCTTCTCGAATGAACCATCACCAAATGGTCGGAATTTAAGTGTCTTTTACGGTTTTATACTTAGTTTTAAGCGTCGATTTTCGTCACCGAAAATTATTTGAGATCGGACAATTTCTACCACAATGCTTCTATATGTGATATAAGATTGTTCACGTGGTCCTTCTCGAATGAACTATCACCAAATGGTCATAATTTGGGTGTCTTTTTACCGTTTTATACTTAGTTTTAGGCGTCGATTTTCGTCACCGAAAATTATTTGAGAATCGGACGAATTTCTACCACAATGCTTCTATATGTGATATAAGATTGTTCACGAGGTCCTTCTCGAATGAACTATCACCAAATGGTCGGAATTTGGGTGTCTTTTTACGATTTTATACTTAGTTTTAGGCGTCCAATTTTCGTCACCGGAAAATTATTTCAGAATCGGACGAATTTCTACCACAATGCTTCTATATGTGATATAAGATTGTTCACCCTGCCCTTCTCGAATGAACCATCACCAAATGGTCGGAATTTGGGTGTCTTTTTACGGTTTTATACTTAGTTTTAAGCGTCCAATTTTCGTCACCGGAAAATTATTTCAGAATCGGACGAATTTCTACCATAATGCTTCTATATGTGATATAAGATTGTTCACGCGGTCCTTCTCGAATGAACTATCACCAAATGGTCGGAATTTGGGTGTCTTTTTACGGTTTTATACTTAGTTTTAGGCGTCCAATTTTCGTCACCGGAAAATTATTTCAGAATCGGACGAATTTCTACCACAATGCTTCTATATGTGATATAAGATTGTTCACCCGGTCCTTCTCGAATGAACCATCACCGAATGGTCGGAATTTGGGTGTCTTTTTACGATTTTATACTTAGTTTTAGGCGTCCAATTTTCGTCACCGGAAAATTATTTCAGAATCGGACGAATTTCTACCACAATGCTTCTATATGTGATATAAGATTGTTCACGTGGTCCTTCTCGAATGAACTATCACCAAATGGTCGGAATTTGGGTGTCTTTTTACCGTTTTATACTTAGTTTTAGGCGTCCAATTTTCGTCACCGGAAAATTATTTCAGAATCGGACGAATTTCCACAACAATGCTTCTATATGTGATATAAGATTGTTCACGAGGTCCTTCTCGAATGAACTATCACCAAATGGTCGGAATCTGGGTGTCTTTTTACGATTTTATACTTAGTTTTAGGCGTCCAATTTTTGTCACCTGAAAATTATTTCAGAATCGGACGAATTTCTACCACAATGCTTCTATATGTGATATAAGATTTTTCACCCGGTCCTTCTCGAATGAACCATCACCAAATGGTCGGAATTTGGGTGTCTTTTTACGGTTTTATACTTAGTTTTAAGCGTCGATTTTCGTCACCGAAAATTATTTGAGAATCGGACGAATTTCTACCACAATGCTTCTATATGTGATATAAGATTGTTCACGAGGTCCTTCTCCAATGAACTATCACCAAATGGTCGGAATTGGGTGTCTTTTTACGATTTTATACTTAGTTTTAGGCCCAATTTTCACCGAAAATTATTTGAATCGGACCAATTTCTACCACAATGCTTATAAATGTGATATAAGATTGTTCAACCGGTCCTTCTCGAATTAACCATCACCAAATGGTCGGAATTTGGGTGTCTTTTACGGTTTTATACTTAGTTTTAAGCGTCGATTTTCGTCACCGGAAAATTATTTCAGAATCGGACGAATTTCTACCACAATGCTTCTATATGTGATATAAGATTGTTCACGTGGTCCTTCTCGAATGAACTATCACCAAATGGTCGAATTTGGGTGTATTTTTTCCGTTTTATACTTAGTTTTAGGCGTCAAATTTTCGTCACAGGAAAATTATTTTTGTTTCGGACGAATTTCTACCCCAGTGCTTCTATAGGTGATATATGATTGTTCACGAGGTCCTTCTCGAATGAACTATCACCAAATGGTGAATCGGGTGTCTTTTACGATTTTATACTTAGTTTTAGGCGTCAATTTTCGTCACCGAAAATTATTTGAGAATCGGACGAATTTCTACCACAGTGCTTCTATATGTGATATAAGATTGTTCACGAGGTCCTTCTCGAATGAACTATCACCAAATGGTCGGAATTTGGGTGTCTTTTTACGCTTTATACTTAGTTTTAGGCGTCCAATTTTCGTCACCGGAAAATTATTTAAGAATCGGACGAATTTCTACCACAGTGCTTCTATATGTGATATAAGATTGTTCACGAGGTCCTTCTCGAATGAACTATCACCAAATGGTCGGAATTTGGGTGTCTTTTTACGATTTTATACTTAGTTTTAAGCGTCCAATTTTCGTCACCTGAAAATTATTTCAGAATATGAAGAATTTCTACCACCGTGATTCTATTTGTGATATAAGATTGTTCACGAGGTCCTTCTCGAATGAACTATCACCAAATGGTCGGAATCGGGTGTCTTTTACGATTTTATACTTAGTTTTAGGCGTCCAATTTTCGTCACCGAAAATTATTTGAGAATCGGACGAATTTCTACCACAATGCTTCTATATGTGATATAAGATTGTTCACGGTCCTTCTCGAATGAACCATCACCAAATGGTCGGAATTTAAGTGTCTTTTACGGTTTTATACTTAGTTTTAAGCGTCCAATTTTCACACGGAAAATTATTTCAGATCGGACGAATTTCTACCACAATGCTTCTATATGTGATATAAGATTGTTCACGTGGTCCTTCTCGAATGAACTATCACCAAATGGTCATAATTTGGGTGTCTTTTACCGCTTTATACTTAGTTTTAGGCGTCAATTTTCGTCACCGAAAATTATTTGAGATCGGACGAATTTCTACCACAATGCTTCTATATGTGATATAAGATTGTTCACGAGGTCCTTCTCGAATGAACTATCACCAAATGGTCGGAATCGGGTGTCTTTTACGATTTTATACTTAGTTTTAGGCGTCGATTTTCGTCACCGAAAATTATTTGAGTCGGACGAATTTCTACCACAATGCTTCTATATGTGATATAAGATTGTTCACGCCCTTCTCGAATGAACCATCACCAAATGGTCGGAATTTGGGTGTCTTTTTACGGTTTTATACTTAGTTTTAAGCGTCCAATTTTCACACCTAAAATTATTTTAATCGGACGAATTTCTACCATAATGCTTCTATATGTGATATAAGATTGTTCACGCGGTCCTTCTCGAATGAACTATCACCAAATGGTCGGAATTGGGTGTCTTTTACGATTTTATACTTAGTTTTAGGCGTCCAATTTTCGACACCGCAAATTATTTCAGAATATGACGAATTTCTACCACAATGCTTCTATATGTGATATAAGATTGTTCACCCGGTCCTTCTCGAATGAACCATCACCAAATGGTCGGAATTTGGGTGTCTTTTTACGATTTTATACTTAGTTTTAGGCGTCGATTTTCGTCACCGGAAAATTATTTGAGAATCGGACGAATTTCTACCACAATGCTTCTATATGTGATATAAGATTGTTCACGTGGTCCTTCTCGAATGAACTATCACCAAATGGTCGGAATTTGGGTGTCTTTTACCGCTTTATACTTAGTTTTAGGCGTCGATTTTCGTCACCGGAAAATTATTTAGATCGGACGAATTTCTACAACAATGCTTCTATATGTGATATAAGATTGTTCACGAGGTCCTTCTCGAATGAACTATCACCAAATGGTCGGAATCGAGTGTCTTTTTACGATTTTATACTTAGTTTTAGGCGTCGATTTTGTCACCGGAAAATTATTTCAGAATCGGACGAATTTCTACCACAATGCTTCTATATGTGATATAAGATTGTTCACTCGGTCCTTCTCGAATGAACCATCACCAAATGGTCGGAATTTGGGTGTCTTTTTACGGTTTTATACTTAGTTTTAAGCGTCCAATTTTCGTCACCGGAAAATTATTTAAGTATCGGACGGATTTCTACCACGGTGCTTCTATATTTGATATAAGATTGTTCACAAGGTCCTTCTCGAATGAACTATCACAAACTGGTCGGAATTTGGGTGTCTTTTTACGATTTTATACTTAGTTTTAGGCGTCAAATTTTCGTCACCGGAAAATTATTTCAGAATCGGACGAATTTCTACCACAATGCTTCTATATGTGATATAAGATTGTTCACCCGGTCCTTCTCGAATGAACCATCACCAAATGGTCGGAATTTGGGTGTCTTTTTACGGTTTTATACTTAGTTTTAGGCGTCCAATTTTCGTCACCGGAAAATTATTTCAGAATCGGACGAATTTCTACCACAATGCTTCTATATGTGATATAAGATTGTTCACGTGGTCCTTCTCGAATGAACTATCACCAAATGGTCGGAATTTGGGTGTCTTTTTACGATTTTATACTTAGTTTTAGGCGTCCAATTTTCGTCACCGGAAAATTATTTCAGAATCGGACGAATTTCTACAACAATGCTTCTATATGTGATATAAGATTGTTCACGAGGTCCTTCTCGAATGAACTATCACCAAATGGTCGGAATTTGGGTGTCTTTTTACCGTTTTATACTTAGTTTTAGGCGTCCAATTTTCGTCACCGGAAAATTATTTCAGAATCGGACGAATTTCTACCACAGTGCTTCTATATGTGATATAAGATTGTTCACGAGGTCCTTCTCGAATGAACTATCACCAAATGGTCGGAATTTGGGTGTCTTTTTACGGTTTTATACTTAGTTTTAGGCGTCCAATTTTCGTCACCGGAAAATTATTTGAGAATCGGACGAATTTCTACCACAGTGCTTCTATATGTGATATAAGATTGTTCACGAGGTCCTTCTCGAATGAACTATCACCAAATGGTCGGAATTTGGGTGTCTTTTTACGATTTTATACTTAGTTTTAAGCGTCCAATTTTCGTCACCGGAAAATTATTTCAGAATCGGACGAATTTCTACCACAATGCTTCTATATGTGATATAAGATTGTTCACGAGGTCCTTCTCGAATGAACTATCACCAAATGGTCGGAATTTGGGTGTCTTTTTACGATTTTATACTTAGTTTTAAGCGTCCATTTTCGTCACCGGAAAATTATTTGAGAATCGGACGAATTTCTACCACAATGCTTCTATATGTGATATAAGATTGTTCACTCGGTCCATCTCGAATGAACCATCACCAAATGGTCGGAATTGGGTGTCTTTTACGGTTTTATACTTAGTTTTAAGCGTCGATTTTCGTCACGTGAAAATTATTTCAGAATCGGACGTATTTCTACCACAATGCTTCTATATGTGATATAAGATTGTTCACGAGGTCCTTCTCGAATGAACCATCACCAAATGGTCGGAATTTTGGTGTCTTTTACGATTTTATACTTAGTTTTAAGCGTCGATTTTCGTCACCCGAAAATTATTTGAGAATCGGACGAATTTCTACCACAGTGCTTCTATATGTGATATAAGATTGTTCACGCGGTCCTTCTCGAATGAACCATCACCAAATGATCGGAATTTGGGTGTCTTTTTACGATTTTATACTTAGTTTTAGGCGTCCAATTTTCGTCACCGGAAAATTATTTCAGAATCGGACGAATTTCTACCACAATGCTTCTATATGTGATATAAGATTGTTCACGTGGTCCTTCTCGAATGAACTATCACCAAATGGTCGGAATTTGGGTGTCTTTTTTCCGTTTTATACTTAGTTTTAGGCGTCCAATTTTCGTCACCGGAAAATTATTTGAGAATCTGACTAATTTCTACCACATTGCTTCTTTATGTGATATAAGATTGTTCACGCGGTCCTTCTCGAATGAACTATCACCAAATGGTCGGAATTTGGGTGTCTTTTTACGATTTTATACTTAGTTTTAGGCGTCCAATTTTCGTCACCGGAAAATTATTTCAGAATCGGACGAATTTCTACCACAGTGCTTCTATATGTGATATAAGATTGTTCACGAGGTCCTTCTCGAATGAACTATCACCAAATGGTCGGAATTTGAGTGTCTTTTTACGATTTTATACTTAGTTTTTGGCGTCGATTTTCACCGAAAAATTATTTGAATCGGACGAATTTCTACCACAATGCTTCTATATGTTATATAAGATTGTTCACTCGGTCCTTCTCGAATGAACCATCACCAAATGGTCGGAATCTGGGTGTCTTTTTACGATTTTATACTTAGTTTTAGGCGTCCAATTTTCGTCACCTAAAATTATTTGAGAATCGGACGAATTTCTACCACGGTGCTTCTATATGTGATATAAGATTGTTCACGAGGTCCTTCTCGAATGAACTATCACCAAATGGTCGGAATTGGGTGTCTTTTTACGATTTTATACTTAGTTTTAGGCGTCGATTTTCGTCACCGGAAAATTATTTGAGAATCGGACGAATTTCTACCACAATGCTTCTATATGTGATATAAGATTGTTCACCGGCCCTTCTCGAATGAACCATCACCAAATGGTCGAATTTGGGTGTCTTTTTACGGTTTATACTTGGTTTTAGGCGTCGATTTTCGTCACCGAAAATTATTTGAGAATCGGACAATTTCTACCACAGTGCTTCTATATGTGATATAAGATTGTTCACGGTCCTTCTCGAATGAACTATCACCAAATGGTCGGAATTTGGGTGTCTTTTACGATTTTATACTTAGTTTTAGGCGTCGATTTTCGTCACCGAAAATTATTTGAGAATCGGACGAATTTCTACCCCAGTGCTTCTATATGTGATATAAGATTGTTCTCGAGGTCCTTCTCGAATGAACTATCACCAAATGGTCGGAATTTGGGTGTCTTGTTACGATTTTATACTTAGTTTTAGGCGTCGATTTTCGTCACCGAAAATTATTTGAATCTGACGAATTTCTTCCAAAGTGCTTCTTTATGTGATATAATTTTTTTCAGGAGGTCCTTCTCGATTTAACTATCACCTAATGGTCGGATTCTGGGTGTCTTTTTACGTTTATACTTGGTTTTAGGCGTCGATTTTCGTCACCGAGAATTATTTAGAATCGGACAATTTCTACCACAGTGCTTCTATATGTGATATAAGATTGTTCACGAGGTCCTTCTCGAATGAACTATCACCAAATGGTCGGAATTGAGTGTCTTTTTACGATTTTATACTTAGTTTTAGGCGTCGATTTTCGTCACCGGAAAATTATTTGAATCGGACGAATTTCTACCACAATGCTTCTATATGTGATATAAGATTGTTCACGGTCCTTCTCGAATGAACCATCACCAAATGGTCGGAATTGGGTGTCTTTTTACGGTTTTATACTTAGTTTTAAGCGTCGATTTTCGTCACCGAAAATTATTTGAGAATCGGACGAATTTCTACCACAATGCTTCTATATGTGATATAAGATTGTTCACTCGGTCCTTCTCGAATGAACCATCACCAAATGGTCGGAATTGGGTGTCTTTTTACGGTTTATACTTAGTTTTAAGCGTCGATTTTCGTCACCGAAAATTATTTGAGAATCGGACGAATTTCTACCACAATGCTTCTATATGTGATATAAGATTGTTCACTCGCTCCTTCTCGAATGAACCATCACCAAATGGTCGGAATTTTGGTGTCTTTTACGGTTTTATACTTAGTTTTAAGCGTCGATTTTCGTCACCGAAAATTATTTGAGAATCGGACGAATTTCTACCACAATGCTTCTATATGTGATATAAGATTGTTCACGCGGTCCTTCTCGAATGAACTATCACCAAATGGTCGGAATACGAGTGTCTTTTTACGATTTTATACTTAGTTTTAGGCGTCGATTTTCGTCACCGAAAATTATTTCAGAATCGGACGAATTTCTACCACAGTGCTTCTATATGTGATATAAGATTGTTCACGAGGTCCTTCTCGAATGAACTATCACCAAATGGTCGGAATTTGGGTGTCTTTTTACGTTTTATACTTAGTTTTAGGCGTCGATTTTCGTCACCGAAAATTATTTGAGAATCGGACGAATTTCTACCACAATGCTTCTTTATGTGATATAAGATTGTTCACGCGGTCCTTATCGAATGAACTATCACCAAATGGTCGAATTTGGGTGTCTTTTACGGTTTATACTTGGTTTTAGGCGTCGATTTTCGTCATAGGAAAATTATTTGAGAATCGGACGAATTTCTACCACGGTGCTTCTATATGTGATATAAGATTGTTCACGAGGTCCTTCTCGAATGAACTATCACCAAATGGTCGGAATTTGAGTGTCTTTTTACGATTTTATACTTAGTTTTAGGCGTCGATTTTCGTCACCTGGAAAATTATTTCGAATCGGACGAATTTCTACCACAATGCTTCTATATGTGATATAAGATTGTTCACTCGGTCCTTCTCGAATGAACCATCACCAAATGGTCGGAATTTGGGTGTCTTTTACGGTTTTATACTTAGTTTTAAGCGTCGATTTTCGTCACGGAAAATTATTTGAGAATCGGACGAATTTCTACCACAATGCTTCTATATGTGATATAAGATTGTTCACTCGCTCCTTCTCGAATGAACCATCACCAAATGGTCGGAATTTTGGTGTCTTTTTACGGTTTTATACTTAGTTTTAAGCGTCCAATTTTCGTCACCGGAAAATTATTTCAGAATCGGACGAATTTCTACCACAATGCTTCTATATGTGATATAAGATTGTTCACTCGCTCCTTCTCGAATGAACCATCACCAAATGGTCGGAATTTTGGTGTCTTTTTACGGTTTTATACTTAGTTTTAAGCGTCCAATTTTCGTCACCGGAAAATTATTTCAGAATCGGACGAATTTCTACCACAGTGCTTCTATATGTGATATAAGATTGTTCACGCGGTCCTTCTCGAATGAACTATCACCAAATGGTCGGAATCTGAGTGTCTTTTTACGATTTTATACTTAGTTTTAGGCGTCCAATTTTCGTCACCGGAAAATTATTTCAGAATCGGACGAATTTCTACCACAGTGCTTCTATATGTGATATAAGATTGTTCACGAGGTCCTTCTCGAATGAACTATCACCAAATGGTCGGAATTTGGGTGTCTTTTTACCGTTTTATACTTAGTTTTAGGCGTCCAATTTTCGTCACCGGAAAATTATTTCAGAATCGGACGAATTTCTACCACAGTGCTTCTATATGTGATATAAGATTGTTCAGGCGGTCCTTCTCGAATGAACTATCACCAAATGGTCGGAATTTGGGTGTCTTTTTACGGTTTTATACTTGGTTTTAGGCGTCCAATTTTCGTCACCGGAAAATTATTTCAGAATCGGACAAATTTCTACCACAGTGCTTCTATATGTGATATAAGATTGTTCACGAGGTCCTTCTCGAATGAACTATCACCAAATGGTCTGAATCAGTGTCTTTTTACGGTTTTATACTTAGTTTTAAGCGTCCAATTTTCGTCACGGAAAATTATTTCAGAATCGGACGAATTTCTACCACAATGCTTCTATATGTGATATAAGATTGTTCACTCGGTCCTTCTCGAATGAACCATCACCAAATGGTCGGAATTTGGGTGTCTTTTTACGGTTTTATACTTAGTTTTAAGCGTCCAATTTTCGTCACAGGAAAATTATTTCGGAATCGGACGAATTTCTACCACAATGCTTCTATATGTGATATAAGATTGTTCACCCGGCCCTTCTCGAATGAACCATCACCAAATGGTCGGAATTTGGGTGTCTTTTTACGGTTTTATACTTAGTTTTAAGCGTCCAATTTTCGTCACCGGAAAATTATTTCAGAATCGGACGAATTTCTACCACAATGCTTCTATATGTGATATAAGATTGTTCACTCGCTCCTTCTCGAATGAACCATCACCAAATGGTCGGAATTTGGGTGTCTTTTTACGGTTTTATACTTAGTTTTAAGCGTCCAATTTTCGTCACCGGAAAATTATTTGAGAATCGGACGAATTTCTACCACAGTGCTTCTATATGTGATATAAGATTGTTCACGCGGTCCTTCTCGAATGAACTATCACCAAATGGTCGGAATTTGGGTGTCTTTTTACGGTTTTATACTTGGTTTTAGGCGTCCAATTTTCGTCACCGGAAAATTATTTCAGAATCGGACGAATTTCTACCACAATGCTTCTATATGTGATATAAGATTGTTCGCGTGGTCCTTCTCGAATGAACTATCACCAAATGGTCGGAATTTGGGTGTCTTTTTACCGTTTTATACTTAGTTTTAGGCGTCCATTTTCGTCACCGAAAATTATTTGAGAATCGGACGAATTTCTACCACAATGCTTCTATATGTGATATAAGATTGTTCACGGTCCTTCTCGAATGAACCATCACCAAATGGTCGAATTTGGGTGTCTTTTTACGGTTTTATACTTGGTTTTAGGCGTCAATTTTCGTCACCGGAAAATTATTTGAATCGGACAATTTCTACCACAGTGCTTCTATATGTGATATAATATTGTTCACGAGGTCCTTCTCGAATGAACTATCACCAAATGGTCGGTATCTGGGTGTCTTTTTACGATTTTATACTTAGTTTTAGGCGTCGATTTTCGTCATAGGAAAATTATTTGAGAATCGGACCAATTTCTACCACGGTGCTTCTATCTGTGATATAAGAATGTACACGAGGTCCTTCTCGAATGAACTAACACCAAATGGTCGGAATCGAGTGTCTTTTTACGATTTTATACTTAGTTTTAAGCGTCGATTTTCGTCACGGAAAATTATTTGAATCGGACGAATTTCTACCACAATGCTTCTATATGTGATATAAGATTGTTCACTCGGTCCTTCTCGAATGAACCATCACCAAATGGTCGGAATTTGGGTGTCTTTTTACGGTTTTATACTTATTTTTAAGCATCACCGGAAAATTATTTCAGAATAAGATGAATTTCTACCACAATGCTTCATATGTGATATAAGATTGTTCACGTGGTCCTTCTCGAATGAACTATCACCAAATGGTCGGAATTTGGGTGTCTTTGTACGGTTTTATACTGAGTTTTAGGCGTCGATTTTCGTCAGGAAAATTATTTGAGAATCGGACGAATTTCTACCACAATGCTTCTATATGTGATATAAGATTGTTCATGAGGTCCTTCTCGAATGAACTATCACCAAATGGTCGGAATCTAGGTGTCTTTTTACGATTTTATACTTAGTTTTAGGCGTCGATTTTCGTCACCGAAAAATTATTTGAGAATCGGACGAATTTCTACCACAATGCTTCTATATGTGATATAAGATTGTTCACTCGGTCCTTCTCGAATGAACCATCACCAAATGGTCGGAATTTGGGTGTCTTTTTACGGTTTTATACTTAGTTTTAAGCGTCGATTTTCGTCACCGGAAAATTATTTCGAATCGGACGAATTTCTACCACAATGCTTCTATATGTGATATAAGATTGTTCACTCGCTCCTTCTCGAATGAACCATCACCAAATGGTCGGAATTTGGGTGTCTTTTACGGTTTTATACTTAGTTTTAAGCGTCAATTTTCGTCACCGAAAATTATTTAGAATCGGACAATTTCTACCACAGTGCTTCTATATGTGATATAAGATTGTTCACGCGGTCCTTCTCGAATGAACTATCACCAAATGGTCGGAATTTGGGTGTCTTTTTACGGTTTTATACTTGGTTTTAGGCGTCCAATTTTCGTCACCGGAAAATTATTTCAGAATCGGACGAATTTCTACCACAATGCTTCTATATGTGATATAAGATTGTTCGCGTGGTCCTTCTCGAATGAACTATCACCAAATGGTCGGAATTTGGGTGTCTTTTTACCGTTTTATACTTAGTTTTAGGCGTCCAATTTTCGTCACCGGAAAATTATTTCAGAATCGGACGAATTTCTACCACAATGCTTCTATATGTGATATAAGATTGTTCACTCGGTCCTTCTCGAATGAACCATCACCAAATGGTCGGAATTTGGGTGTCTTTTTACGGTTTTATACTTGGTTTTAGTATTTCAGAATCGGACGAATTTCTACCACAGTGCTTCTATATGTGATATAATATTGTTCACGAGGTCCTTCTCGAATGAACTATCACCAAATGGTCGGTATCTGGGTGTCTTTTTACGATTTTATACTTAGTTTTAGGCGTCCAATTTTCGTCAGATGTAAATTATTTCAGAATCGGACGAATTTCTACCACAGTGCTTCTATATGTGATATAAGATTGTTCACGAGGTCCTTCTCGAATGAACTATCACCAAATGGTCGGAATCTGAGTGTCTTTTTACGATTTTATACTTAGTTTTAAGCGTCCAATTTTCGTCACCGGAAAATTATTTCAGAATCGGACGAATTTCTACCACAGTGCTTCTATATGTGATATAATATTGTTCACTCGCTCCTTCTCGAATGAACCATCACCAAATGGTCGGAATTTGGGTGTCTTATTACGGTTTATACTTAGTTTTAAGCGTCGATTTTCGTCACCGAAAATTATTTGAATCGGACGAATTTCTACCACAATGCTTCATATGTGATATAAGATTGTTCACGTGGTCCTTCTCGAATGAACTATCACCAAATGGTCGGAATTTGGGTGTCTTTTTACGGTTTTATCTTAGTTTTAGGCGTCGATTTTCGTCACCGAAAATTATTTCAGCATAGGACGAATTTCTAGCACAATGCTTCAATATGTGATATAAGATTGTTCACGAGGTCCTTCTCGAATGAACTATCACCAAATGGTCGGAATCTAGGTGTCTTTTTACGATTTTATAATTAGTTTTAGGCGTCTATTTTCGTCACCGAAAAATTATTTTATTTGAGAATCGAATTTCTACCACAATGCTTCTATATGTGATATAAGATTGTTCACTCGGTCCTTCTCGAATGAACCATCACCAAATGGTCGGAATTTGGGTGTCTTTTACGGTTTTATACTTAGTTTTAAGCGTCGATTTTCGTCACCGGAAAATTATTTCAGAATCGGACGAATTTCTACCACAATGCTTCTATATGTGATATAAGATTGTTCACCCGGCCCTTCTCGAATGAACCATCACCAAATGGTCGGAATTTGGGTGTCTTTTTACGGTTTTATACTTAGTTTTAAGCGTCGATTTTCGTCACGGAAAATTATTTGAGAATCGGACAATTTCTACCACAATGCTTCTATATGTGATATAAGATTGTTCACTCGGTCCTTCTCGAATGAACCATCACCAAATGGTCGGAATTTGGGTGTCTTTTTACGGTTTTATACTTGGTTTTAGGCGTCCAATTTTCGTCACCGGAAAATTATTTCAGAATCGGACGAATTTCTACCACAGTGCTTCTATATGTGATATAATATTGTTCACGAGGTCCTTCTCGAATGAACTATCACCAAATGGTCGGAATCTGGGTGTCTTTTTACGATTTTATACTTAGTTTTAGGCGTCCAATTTTCGTCACCGGAAAATTATTTCAGAATCGGACGAATTTCTACCACAATGCTTCTATATGTGATATAAGATTGTTCACTCGGTCCTTCTCGAATGAACCATCACCAAATGGTCGGAATTTGGGTGTCTTTTTACGGTTTTATACTTAGTTTTAAGCGTCCAATTTTCGTCACCGGAAAATTATTTCAGAATCGGACGAATTTCTACCACAATGCTTCTATATGTGATATAAGATTGTTCACGTGGTCCTTCTCGAATGAACTATCACCAAATGGTCGGAATTTGGGTGTCTTTTTACCGTTTTATACTTAGTTTTAGGCGTCGATTTTCGTCACGGAAAATTATTTAATCGGACGAATTTCTACCATAATGCTTCTATATGTGATATAAGATTGTTCACTCGGTCCTTCTCGAATGAACCATCACCAAATGGTCGGAATTTGGGTGTCTTTTTACGGTTTTATACTTGGTTTTATGCGTCGATTTTCGTCATCTGAAAATTATTTCAGAATCGGACGAATTTCTACCACAATGCTTCTATATGTGATATAAGATTGTTCACTCGGTCCTTCTCGAATGAACCATCACCAAATGGTCGGAATTTGGGTGTCTTTTTACGGTTTTATACTTGGTTTTAGGCGTCCAATTTTCGTCACCGGAAAATTATTTCAGAATCGGACGAATTTCTACCACAGTGCTTCTATATGTGATATAAGATTGTTCACGAGGTCCTTCTCGAATGAACTATCACCAAATGGTCGGAATCTGAGTGTCTTTTTACGATTTTATACTTAGTTTTAAGCGTCCAATTTTCGTCACCGGAAAATTATTTCAGAATCGGACGAATTTCTACCACAATGCTTCTATATGTGATATAAGATTGTTCACTCGGTCCTTCTCGAATGAACCATCACCAAATGGTCGGAATTTGGGTGTCTTTTTACGGTTTTATACTTAGTTTTAAGCGTCCAATTTTCGTCACCGGAAAATTATTTCAGAATCGGACGAATTTCTACCACAATGCTTCATATGTGATATAAGATTGTTCACGTGGTCCTTCTCGAATGAACTATCACCAAATGGTCGGAATTTGGGTGTCTTTTTACGGTTTTATACTGAGTTTTAGGCGTCCAATTTTCGTCACCGGAAAATTATTTCAGAATCGGACGAATTTCTACCACAATGCTTCTATATGTGATATAAGATTGTTCATGAGGTCCTTCTCGAATGAACTATCACCAAATGGTCGGAATCTAGGTGTCTTTTTACGATTTTATACTTAGTTTTAGGCGTCCAATTTTCGTCACCGGAAAATTATTTCAGAATCGGACGAATTTCTACCACAATGCTTCTATATGTGATATAAGATTGTTCACTCGGTCCTTCTCGAATGAACCATCACCAAATGGTCGGAATTTGGGTGTCTTTTTACGGTTTTATACTTAGTTTTAAGCGTCCAATTTTCGTCACCGGAAAATTATTTCAGAATCGGACGAATTTCTACCACAATGCTTCTATATGTGATATAAGATTGTTCACCCGGCCCTTCTCGAATGAACCATCACCAAATGGTCGGAATTTGGGTGTCTTTTTACGGTTTTATACTTAGTTTTAAGCGTCCATTTTCGTCACCGAAAATTATTTGAATCGGACAATTTCTACCACAATGCTTCTATATGTGATATAAGATTGTTCACTCGGTCCTTCTCGATTGATCCATCACCAAATGGTCGAATTTGGGTGTCTTTTTACGGTTTTATACTTGGTTTTAGGCGTCGATTTTCGTCACGGAAAATTATTTGAGAATCGGACGAATTTCTACCACATGCTTCTATATGTGATATAATATTGTTCACGAGGTCCTTCTCGAATGAACTATCACCAAATGGTCGGAATGCAGGTGTCTTTTTACGATTTTATACTTAGTTTTAGGCGTCGATTTTCGTCATAGGAAAATTATTTGAGAATCGGACAATTTCTACCACAATGCTTCTATATGTGATATAAGATTGTTCACGGTCCTTCTCGAATGAACCATCACCAAATGGTCGAATTTGGGTGTCTTTTTACGGTTTTATACTTAGTTTTAAGCGTTGATTTTCGTCACGGAAAATTATTTGAGAATCGGACGAATTTCTACCACAATGCTTCTATATGTGATATAAGATTGTTCACGTGGTCCTTCTCGAATGAACTATCACCAAATGGTCGGAATTTGGGTGTCTTTTTACCGCTTTATACTTAGTTTTAGGCGTCGATTTTCGTCACGGAAAATTATTTGAATCGGACGAATTTCTACCATAATGCTTCTATATGTGATATAAGATTGTTCACTCGGTCCTTCTAGAATGAACCATCACAAAATTGTCGGAATTTGGGTGTCTTTTACGGTTTTATACTTGGTTTTAGGCGTCGATTTTCGTCACCGGAAAATTATTTGAGAATCGGACGAATTTCTACCACAATGCTTCTATATGTGATATAAGATTGTTCACGAGGTCCTTCTCGAATGAACTATCACCAAATGGTCGGAAATTGGGTGTCTTTTTACGGTTTTATACTTTGTTTTAGGCGTTCAATTTTCGTCACCGGAAAATTATTTGAGAATCGGACGAATTTCTACCACGGTGCTTCTATATGTGATATAAGATTGTTCACCCGGTCCTTCTCGAATGAACTATCACCAAATGGTCGGAATTTGGGTGTCTTTTTACGGTTTTATACTTGGTTTTAGGCGTCGATTTTCATCACGGAAAATTATTTGAGACTCGGACGAATTTCTACCACAGTGCTTCTATATGTGATATAAGATTGTTCACGAGGTCCTTCTCGAATGAACCATCACCAAATGGTCGGAATTTGGGTGTCTTTTTACGGTTTTATACTTGGTTTTAAGCGTCGATTTTAAATCTTAGGAAAATTATTTGAGAATCGGACGAATTTCTACCACGGTGCTTCTATATGTGATATAAGATTGTTCACGCGGTCCTTCTCGAATGAACTATCACCAAATGGTCGAATTTGGGTGTCTTTTTACGGTTTTATACTTGGTTTTAGGCGTCGATTTTCATCAGGAAAATTATTTGAGAATCGGACGAATTTCTACCACAGTGCTTCTATATGTGATATAAGATTGTTCACGAGGTCCTTCTCGAATGAACTATCACCAAATGGTCGGAATACGAGTGTCTTTTTACGATTTTATACTTAGTTTTAGGCGTCTATTTTCGTCACCGGAAAATTATTTCAGAATCGGACGAATTTCTACCACAATGCTTCTATATGTGATATAAGATTGTTCACCCAGCCCTTCTCGAATGAACCATCACCAAATGGTCGGAATTTGGGTGTCTTTTTACGGTTTTATACTTAGTTTTAAGCGTCCAATTTACGATAGAAATTCGTCCGATTCTGAAATAATTTTCCGGTGACGAAAATTGGACGCTTAAAACTAAGTATAAAACCGTAAAAAGACACCCAAATTCCGACCATTTGGTGATGGTTCATTCGAGAAGGACCGAGTGAACAATCTTATATCACATATAGAAGCATTGTGGTAGAAATAGATCGATCTCAAATAATTTTCGTGACGAAATCGACTAAAACTAAGTATAAAACCGTAAAAAGACACCCAAATTCGACCATTTGGTGATGGTTCATTTGAGAAGGAGCGAGTGAACAATCTTATATCACATATAGAAGCATTGTGGTAGAAATTCGTCCGATTCAAATAATTTTCGGTGATGAAAATCGACGCTAAAACTAAGTATAAAACCGTAAAAAGACACCCAAATTCGACCATTTGGTGATGGTTCATTCGAGAAGGGCAGTGAACAATCTTATATCACATATAGAAGCATTGTGGTAGAAATTCGTCCGATTCTAATAATTTTCCGTGACGAAAAAGACGCTTAAAACTAAGTATAAAACCGTAAAAAGACACCCAAATTCGACCATTTGGTGATGGTTCATTCGAGAAGGACCGAGTGAACAATCTTATATCACATATAGAAGCATTGTGGTAGAAATTGTCGATCAAATAATTTTCGATGACGAAAATGACGCCTAAACTAAGTATAAAATCGTAAAAGACACTCGATTCGACCATTTGGTGATAGTTCATTCGAGAAGGACCTCGTGAACAATCTTATATCACATATAGAAGCACGTGGTAGAAATTCGTCCGATTCAATAATTTTCCTGAAAAATCGACGCCTAAAACCAAGTATAAAACCGTAAAAGACACCCAAATTCCGACCATTTGGTGATAGTTCATTCGAGAAGGACGTGAACAATCTTATATCACATATAGAAGCACTGTGGTAGAAATTCGTCGATTCTAAATAATTTTCCTATGACGAAAATTGACGCTTAAAACTAAGTATAAAACGTAAAAAGACACCCAAATTCGACCATTTGGTGATGGTTCATTCGAGAAGGACCGCGTGAACAATCTTATATCACATATAAGCACCGTGGTAGAAATTGGTCCGATTCTCAAATAATTTTCCTATGACGAAAATCGACGCTTAAAACTAAGTATAAAACCGTAAAGACACCCAAATTCCGACCATTTGGTGATGGTTCATTCGAGAAGGGCAGTGAACAATCTTATATCACATATAGAAGCATTGTGGTAGAAATTCGTCCATTCTCAAATAATTTTCGGTGACGAAAATGGACGCTTAAAACTAAGTATAAAACCGTAAAAGACACCCAAATTCGACCATTTGGTGATGGTTCATTCGAGAAGGACCGAGTGAACAATCTTATATCACATATAGAAGCATTGTGGTAGAAATTGGCCCGATTCTCAAATAATTTTCGATGGAAAGTTGGACGCCTAAAACTAAGTATAAAATCGTAAAAAGACACTCAGATTCCGACCATTTGGTGATAGTTCATTCGAGAAGGACCTCGTGAACAATCTTATATCACATATAGAAGCACTGTGGTAGAAATTCGTCCGATTCTGAAATAATTTTCCGGTGACGAAAATTGGACGCTTAAAACTAAGTATAAAACCGTAAAAAAGACACCCAAATTCCGACCATTTGGTGATGGTTCATTCGAGAAGGATGTAACACCCCAAACTAGGCGGATATTACAGTGCCGTAGATCCCCAACTGGGACCCACCAGGCAAATGAAAATGAATGAATTACACAAGATAAATGTAGTACCGAACTACATTACAACAATAATTACTCCGATGAGGAGTTTAGTTACAACATACCAGGACAATACCGAATACTAGTGTATTTTATATGAAGATAAAATACACAACACCTTTAATGAAACGGAGTATCAAATGAAAATCATGCGGAAAATAAAGGACAATAATATGAATAAGCTGAAGATCGGGGCCCCTACTAGTATCACTAGGACTCCTCGACATCAACATGCTATTCCCGTGCGTTTGCCTTGCCATGACACGAAAAACAAAATCCCCAAACGGGGTCGATTACAAAGAACAACAATCCTCAAGGGTTGAAAAATACACAATCATGATTTAAGCGAAGTTAAGAAATATTCTTAGTTATGAATTACGTGAAGAGGAGTATCATAGTACGCCCGTAATGTTACGTGCAAGTGTACAACACCCGTCCGTGTACCTAATTAGTCTCACGAGACAATATGACCCGTGTGCGGTCTAATGTATCAGTGAACCCAATACAATAACCATCGTGTGCCCGACTAAAAATTCCACACAGACACACCCGCCACGCAATATGAACCTGAAGGTCACATGAACGAGAATGACCAAAATGAATATCAATGAAGAATAAATAGACAAGGCCAAGAATGACTCACCGAGAAGAGAGGAATAATGAAATGAATGATATCTCAACGAAAAGATTGGAACCGACGATCCTGATGACTCAAGTGATTAATTGACAATAACAAGTTTTAATATGATTAATACAATGATGAATGAGTTATGATTATGAATGATCAACAACAAAAGGTATGAATATCCTTTTAACCGAGTAAGAATTAACTTACTCAACACCGATGAAGAATGTCCGTCCACGAACAACGTCCTAAATGAAGTGTCGGTCGCACGAACAACCTTAATTCAATACAATTACCGACAATCCGATCAATATACGAATTAAACACGAATATAACGAACTTAAAACGTCGATACGATAAAACTAAGTCCATTGAGGTATTGAAACAAACACGTTGCGTCAAACTCCGATTGTTTACAATCAAACTTCAATATACCAATATCAAATCCCCAAGAAGTGTTTCAAACCAATAAAACATCTCCAATACGATCAATAATCCGTTATGAATATCCAAAAATGTGATTATAACAACAATTAGTCGAAAATCCCCAATTCCAACTCGATTTACAAGGTGTTCTTGAATAATCCCTCAATAATCCAATGAATCCTTATACAAACTCATAATCATATACATATCCCTTCATATATCATGATTATAACGTCAAACATCCTATTTCAACACAAAATCAAAGTCCAAAGTGTTGAAGGAATTACCTCTTGATGATCCAAGTGCTTTAATCCCAAGAATACGCGTTAGATTGATTATCCGGGCTTCACGATCGAAAGGAGATGAAGAAAATCAAACACCCAAATGATTTGTGAAGGAAAAACCTTCCCTCAAGCTTCCTCTCTCGGTTGCAAGTGAAAAAAATGGGAAAGGAATGGAAGAAATCTTTGAAAAAAGCGAATTTAAGGGAGTTGGTGCTGCGGACACGGCCGTGCGATCGGCACGGTCGTGTCGCAACCGGCCGGCGATTGGCCGACAGTGACTCGACCGTGTCTGCCCGCGACACGGTCGCGGCGCGGAAGGGCCTCCCGACGATGACCCGTCCGGCAATGACTCGGCATGACTCGACCGTGCGAGCGACACGGTCGGGCGTCTTTGGCGATCGGTTACGCTTATCCGGAAGGGTTCGACTCGGCCGTGCAGACAACACGGTCGGGTCCTGGGGCGACACTTCGGCACTTTCCGGACGAAATGCAGCACGGGCCGTGTCGGACGACACGGCCGAGTTCGTTCGGCAGTGACCGGCCAATGAGCGGTTGAGCTAAAACGACCATAACTCTCTCGTCCGGACTCCGATTGACTCACCGTTTGAACCATTGGAAAGCTAACTCGATGCTCTATAATATTGCAAAGATTTAGAATTTTTGGAGTTACCAAAAATTAATGGTGATCTAACAAAGTCGAACTCAAATGAGGAAAGTTGAAACAATGAACAATAACGATACACAACTCGAAGTTTTTCCGAACGGTGAACATGGTGAATGAACATGATTGATGAATGATTATAATTGAGTGAAAATCCACTGAGTGACAATCACCGAATGAAATTACTGAATGATAATGACTGAATTACAACCGGGTATTACATACTCCCCCCCTTAAAAAGAGTTTCGTCCCCGAAACTAAGGGTCAAACAACTCGGGATAACTCTCCCGCATATTCTCCTCGGTTTCCCCAGTGGCCTCTTCGACTCCGCGTCTAGACCACTGAATCTTGACTAAAGGGATCGTCTTGTTCCTCAACTGTTTGATTCGCCGCTCTAACACTCGTACAGGACGCTCCTCGTACGAATGATCATCCGCGATCTCGATTTCGTCGAATTGAAGTATGTGACTCGGGTCGGCAACATACTTCCGCAACTGAGAGACGAAACACATTACGAATTCGGCTCAACGCCGGAGGTAACGCCGATCGATAAGCTAACTCGCCTACTCGATCCAAAATTTCAAACGGTCCAATGAATCTTGGGCTCAACTTCCCCCGTTTTCCGAAACGGAAAAATACCTCGACTCGGGGATATCTTGACCAAAACATGGTCACCCGTCTCGAACTCTAGTGGTCGGCAGCGATTATCCGCATACGATTTCTACGACTCGAAACATCAACATACGACTCTTGATCAAAGCTACCTTCTCCCGGACGGCTATAAGCATATCGTGCTCGGTGCCGATTGATTCTAACAAGTCATCCTAACACAAAGGAGATCGACAAAGACGACCGTACAAGGCCTCGTAAGCTGCCATCTTAATGGAAGCATGCCAACTATTATTATACGTGAACTCGATCAACGGTAGTTGGGCTTCCCAATCGTCCTTCCAATCGAGGACGCATGCCCTCAACATGTCCTCTAATGTCTGAATAGTTCTCTCTGATTGTCCGTCGGACTGAGGATGAAAGGCAGTACTGAGATTAAGCTGAGTTCCCATAGCACGATGAACTGATTTCCAAAAATGTGACACAACCCGTCCGTCACGATCGGAAACAATACTTTTAGGAGTACCGTGCAGTCTCACTATCTCCTTGATGAACAACTGGGCCAGTCTCTTGGGACTCCACAAATCCTTGATCTCAAGGAAATGAGTTGATTTAGTTAAGCGGTCCGCGATCACTCAGATCGTATTTATGCCACGATGACTCGTCGGCAATTCGTGATGAATTCCATAGAAATGTCTTCCCACTTCCATTACGGAATAGGAGCGGTATCGGCATACTCGCGGTCGCGAGGTTCCATCTTGACTTGTTGTGAGTTAAGCATCTCGAAACAAATTCTGCGACTTCTCGCTTCATATTACTCCACCCGGTAATTTTGTTTCAAGTCCTTGTACATCTTCTTTGGACCCCGGATGAACAGAATAAGGGGTAGCATGAGCTCCTCTCAAAATAGAGTTTTTCAACTCGACAATCGCCGGTACGCACAACCGGTTCTTAAACCTCAAAAGTCCATCCTCGTGGACCACGAATCCAGGGGCTTTCCCCTGAGCCACATCTTCACGAATGCGCAACAATGCTGGGTCTGAACCCTGATTCTCCCTGATTGCATCCTCAGAGATGATGAAATCTCTAACATACAAAGCTGTCCCTGAACTTGCTGAAGCCAGACCTCGATCTCGGGTCTAAGGAATTCCTGTTGAAGCTCCTTCTGAACTGTTAAACGAGCAAGCATCTGCTCCTGAACGGACTTACGACTCAAGGCGTCGGTGACAACGTTCGCCTTGCCCGGGTGGTAAAGGATCTCGATATCAAAATCTTTGATTAGTTCCAACCACCGTCCCTGTCGCATATTTAACTCCTTCTGAGTAAATATATACTTCAACTCTTGTGATTGGTGAAGATCTGACAAGTGATTCCATAAAGGTAATGACATAAAGATAATGACGCCAAATCTTCAAAGCGAACACCACGGCTGCAATAGTTAGCCCGAACGGCATAACTACGAGCTCATAATGACCATAGCGTGTATGAAACGCTGTCCTCGCGATATCCGACTCTCGAATCCATGCAATCGGTGATATCCGGATCTTAAGTCGATCTTGGAAAATACGAAACTCCCTGAAGTTGATCTAAAAGATCATCAATACGAAGTAAAGGATACTACTCTTGATCATCGCCCTGTTCAACTCTTGGTAATTAATACACACACGAGACGAGCCATCCTTCTCCTTGACAGATCACACTGGTGCTCCTCACGGGGACGCAATCGGTCGGAGATGACCTTTCTCGAACTACTCCTCAAGTTGAATCTTCAACTCATGCATTCTAGTCGGGGCCATCCGATACGGTGCCTTCGATAAAGGGGACGTGCTGCTCCAACTCACTCCCGAATTCCCTTACTCTATGTGAAGGCAACCAGATAACAAATGCGGAAATACATCGTCAACCGATGACAATGATACTACGAATGATTGAACATTTCGATTGCCCTAGAATGGTCAATCGATAAAAGAGATACCAATAATGATTGAACAACTCGATTGCCTTAGAAAGGTCAATCGATGAAGATGATATAATGAATGTTTGAATAACTCGATTGCCTTTGAAAGGCCAATCGATAAAAATAATACAATGAATGATTGAATAACTCGATTGCCTTAGAAAGGCCAATCGATGAAAATGATACAATGAATGATTGAATGACTCGATTGTCTTAGAAAAGCCAATCGATGGAAATGATACAAGGAATGATTGAATAACTCGATTGCCTTAGAAAGGCCAATCGATGAAAATGATGCAATGAATGATTGAATAACTCGATTGCCCTAGAAAGGCCAATCGATGAAAATGATACAAAGAATGATTGAATAGTTCGATTGTGGAATTTCTCTGCTTCGCCATAATAGAAATTCTCTTTGGAACAACGGGGATTACTTCCCTGAAGCACACATTCGACAACCAACGACGGAAAGATAGCGACCAAACGCTAACAAACACTGAGGATAGTATCAAGACGGTTAGACCAACTAATACCGAAATTACATCGTCCTCAGATAAATTCACCACGATTAGATCCATCAACCAATCGCGGTCATTAAGCTAATTCGGTATGATTCCGAAAATTCTTCCATCGTCAGGTAGACCGATGGTATGATGTCTACAAGCAATAGGACTATCCCGAAATAAGTCTATTCAAGCATGATTCGAAAATGAATGAATGCGGTGTACCAGCATCAAAAGGTACACACAAGTTGAAATAAAATTACGAGTATACCTGAAATCGTTCGGACCACCGGATCGTCGATCCTCCTCATCATATAAATAAGGGACTTTCTGGTCCCCGAACCGGACGCTCCCGACAGATAAATACGAGCACCAACTCTATTTGCTTCCATTGTCTTAAACTACGATGACAAAGCAGTCTGATTCTGAAACGCTGGTTGCTTCGGGGCCTGAGATGCCGCCGGAGTCGACTTGGAGTCCTTTCGGCAAAAACGGGCCTTATGCCCAAAATTCCCACAATTATAGCACGTGATAGACGGTTTCAGACACTCAGTGCTGAAATGACCCGGCGTTCCACAATTGAAACAGGTGATGACCGAACTGGCCGCTCGGGAATGAGATCCCGCACGATTATGCGCCGTAGAAGGTCGCTCAGAACGATAGGGCTCACGAGGCTTCTTGAAGGTTGGTGACCGCCTTTGGGTTGATTACGCCGTTGATTTCCTGTTGACATATGCGGAGTTCTTTGCTCGGCCAATTTCCTTAGCGGTGGCTCGTGCGGGAGAGTTCTCTCGATTAATCCGGTCAGTGGCGCAATGATGATTGAGCAAGCGCACATGGGGCATCATGGCTGCATAAAAGTGAGTGGATCAACCCGAACATCTTACGATCGAGCCGAGTCCTGAGCACGATTTCCGGCGTAGTGATTATTTCTCGGATTTGGTCCGCACGCGCCTCTCCCCGTGCATCCGACGACTCTCTCCATCTTGAAGTAGGAAGGTCGCATAATGATTATATTACCCGCATGATTAGCACGTTATGATTATGTCATGAGATGATGAAAATGAGTATACATGCTCTAACTTAATGATTATATGAATGATTTATGAAGTTACATGATTATCGATGAAATTCTTCAAATGATTATCTTGAATAACTTAACAAGATTGATAATATGATCATCCAGTTGACAACCGAGTAATGAAATGAATTGAGTAATTAATGAGTTAACATGATCGTCCTGATTATTAACTGAGTAGTGAAATGAATTAAGTGATTAATGAGTTAACATGATTGTCCTAATCATAATGAATGATGATGTTTGAGGATTGTTAATTGATGAATGATGAATGAATGACTATTGCCAGAAATTATACCATGGCGTTAGAAATCTTACAGTTCTTAGAGTCGATTGGCTCGGCATTTGCACAGTCACACGTGACGCGAAAGTCCAATGATACTAGTCGATGACGATGATTTCAAATAAGACATGACTCGGAAGGTAGTATTCAAAACCACGCTCCGATACCAACTCTGTAACACCCCAAACTAGGCGGATATTACGGTCGTAGATCCCCAAGGACCCACCGAGCAAATGAAAATGAATGAATTACACAAGATAAATGTAGTACCGAACTACATTACAACAATAATTACTCCGATGAGGAGTTTAGTTACAACATACCAGGACAATACCGAATACTAGTGTATTTTATATGAAGATAAAATACACAACACTGAATGAAACGGAGTATCCAAATGAAAATCTGCAGTGGAAAATAAAGGACAATAATATGAATAACTGAAAGATCGGGGCCCCCTACTAGTATCACTAGGACTCCTCGACATCAACATGCTATTCCCGTGCGTTTGCCTTGCCATGCCCTGAAAAACAAAATCCCCAAACGGGGTCAGTTACAAAGAACAACAATCCTCAAGGGTTGAAAAATACACAATCATGATTTAACTGAAGTTAAGAAATATTCTTAGTTATGAATTACGCTGAAGAGGAGTATCATAGTACGCCCGTAATGTTCTGTGCAAGTGTACAACACCCGTCCGTGTACCTAATTAGTCTCACGAGACAATATGACCCGTGTGCACGGTCTAATGTATCGGTGAACCCAAAACAAAAACCATCGAGTGCCCTACTAAAAAATCCACACAGACACAACAGACCACGCAAAATGAACCCATAAGGTCAAATGAACGAGAATCACCATAAAGAAAATCAATGAATAAAAAATAGACAAGCCCAAGAATGAATCACCGAGATGAGAGTAATAATGAAATGAATGATAGCTCAACGAAAAGATTGGAACCGCTGCTCCTTATGATCAAGTGATTAATTGACAATAACAAGTTTTAATATGATTAATACAATGATGAATGAGTTATGATTATGAATGATCAACAACAAAAGGTATGAATATCCTTTTAACCGAGTAAGAATTAACTTACTCAACACCGATGAAGAATGTCCGTCCACGAACAACGCCCTAAATGAAGTGTCGATTCATACGAACAACCTTAATTCAATACAATTACCGACAATCCGATCAATATACGAATTAAACACGAATATAACGAACTTAAAAGCGTCGATACGATAAAACTAAGTCCATCGAGGTATTGAAACAAACACGTTGCGTCAAACTCCGATTGTTTACAATCAAACTTCAATATACCAATATCAAATCCCCAAGAAGTGTTTCAAACCAATAAAACATCTCCAATACGATCAATAATCCGTTATGAATATCCAAAATGTGATTATAACAACAATTAGTCGAAAATCCCCAATTCCAACTCGATTTACAAGGTGTTCTTGAATAATCCCTCAATAATCCAATGAATCCTTATACAAACTCATAATCATATACATATCCCTTCATATATCATGATTATAACGTCCAAAACATCCTATTTCAACACAAAATCGAAGTCCAAAGTGTTGAAGGAATTACCTCTTGATGATCCAAGTGCTTTAATCCGAAGAATACGCGTTAGATTGATTATCCGGGCTTCACGATCGAAAGGAGATGAAGAAAATCAAACACCCAAATGATTTGTGAAGGAAAAACCTTCCCTCAAGCTTCCTCTCTCGGTTGCAAGTGAAAAAATTGGGAAAGGAATGGAAGAAATCTTGAAAAAAGCGAATTTAAGGGAGTTGGCGCTGCCGGACACGGCCGGCCGTGCCGATCGGCACGGTCGTGTCGCATACCGCCGATTGGCAGCGATGGACTCGACCGTGTCTGCCCGCTTGACACGGCCGGCGCGAAGGGCCTCCCGGCATGACCCGTCCGGCGGCGACTTCGGCATGACTCGACCGTGCTGTGCGACACGGTCGGGCGTCTTTGGCGTCGGTTACAGCTTATCCCGAAGGGTTTGACTCGGCCGTGCGCGACACGGTCGGGTCACGGCGAACACTTCGGCACTTTCCGGACGAGTATGCAGCCGCAGGCCGTGTCGGACGACACGGCCGAGTTCGTTCGGCGATGGCCGGCCAATGAGCGGTTGAGCTAAAGCGACCATAACTCTCTCGTCCGACTCGATTGACTCACCGTTTGAACCATTGGAAAGCTAACTCGACGCTCTATAATATTGCAAAGATTTAGAATTTTTGGAGTTACCAAAAATTAATGGTGATCTAACAAAGTCGAACTCAAATGAGGAAAGTTGAAACAATGAACAATAACGATACACAACTCGAAGTTTTTCCGAACGGTGAACACGGTGAATGAACATGATTGATGAATGATTATAATTGAGTGAAAATCCACTGAGTGACAATCACCGAATGAAATTACTGAATGATAATGACTGAATTACAACCGGGTATTACAAAGGACCGCCTGAACAATCTTATATCACATATAGAAGCATTGTGGTAGAAATTCGTCCGATTCTGAAATAATTTTCCGGTGACGAAAATTGGACGCCTAAAACTAAGTATAAAATCGTAAAAAGACACTCAGATTCCGACCATTTGGTGATAGTTCATTCGAGAAGGACCTCGTGAACAATCTTATATCACATATAGAAGCACTGTGGTAGAAATTCGTCCGATTCTGAAATAATTTTCCGGTGACGAAAATTGGACGCTTAAAACTAAGTATAAAACCGTAAAAAGACACCCAAATTCCGACCATTTGGTGATGGTTCATTCGAGAAGGACCGAGTGAACAATCTTATATCACATATAGAAGCATTGTGGTAGAAATTCGTCCGATTCTGAAATAATTTTCCGGTGACGAAAATTGGACGCTTAAAACTAAGTATAAAACCGTAAAAAGACACCCAAATTCCGACCATTTGGTGATGGTTCATTCGAGAAGGACCGAGTGAACAATCTTATATCACATATAGAAGCATTGTGGTAGAAATTCGTCCGATTCTGAAATAATTTTCCGGTGACGAAAATTGGACGCCTAAAACTAAGTATAAAACCGTAAAAAGACACCCAAATTCCGACCATTTGGTGATGGTTCATTCGAGAAGGGCCGGGTGAACAATCTTATATCACATATAGAAGCATTGTGGTAGAAATTCGTCCGATTCTGAAATAATTTTCCGGTGACGAAAATTGGACGCTTAAAACTAAGTATAAAACCGTAAAAAGACACCCAAATTCCGACCATTTGGTGATGGTTCATTCGAGAAGGAGCGAGTGAACAATCTTATATCACATTGTGGTAGAAATTCGTCCGATTCTGAAATAATTTTCCGGTGACGAAAATTGGACGCTTAAAACTAAGTATAAAACCGTAAAAAGACACCCAAATTCCGACCATTTGGTGATGGTTCATTCGAGAAGGGCCGGGTGAACAATCTTATATCACATATAGAAGCATTGTGGTAGAAATTCGTCCGATTCTGAAATAATTTTCCGGTGACGAAAATTGGACGCTTAAAACTAAGTATAAAACCGTAAAAAGACATCCAAATTCCGACCATTTGGTGATGGTTCATTCGAGAAGGACCGAGTGAACAATCTTATATCACATATAGAAGCATTGTGGTAGAAATTCGTCCGATTCTCAAATAATTTTCCGTGACGAAAATTCGACGCCTAAAACTAAGTATAAAATCGTAAAAAGACACTCTTATTCCGACCATTTGGTGATAGTTCATTCGAGAAGGACCTCGTGAACAATCTTATATCACATATAGAAGCACTGGTAGAAATTCGTCCGATTCTAAATAAGTTTCCGTGACGAAAATTGGACGCCTAAAACCAAGTATAAAACCGTAAAAAGACACCCAAATTCCGACCATTTGGTGATAGTTCATTCGAGAAGGACCGCGTGAACAATCTTATATCACATATAGAAGCACTGTGGTAGAAATTCGTCCGATTCTCAAATAATTTTCCTGTGACGAAAATTGGACGCCTAAAACTAAGTATAAAACGGTAAAAAGACACCCAAATTCCGACCATTTGGTGATAGTTCATTCGAGAAGGACCTCATGAACAATCTTATATCACATATAGAAGCACTGTGGTAGAAATTCGTCCGATTCTGAAATAATTTTCCGGTGACGAAAATTAGACGCTTAAAACTAAGTATAAAACCGTAAAAAGACACCCAAATTCCGACCATTTGGTGATGGTTCATTCGAGAAGGGCCGGGTGAACAATCAGATATCACATATAGAAGCATTGTGGTAGAAATTCGTCCGATTCTGAAATAATTTTCCGGTGACGAAAATTGGACGCCTAAAACTTAGTATAAAATCGTAAAAAGACACTCAGATTCCGACCATTTGGTGATAGTTCATTCGAGAAGGACCTCGTGAACAATCTTATATCACATATAGAAGCACTGTGGTAGAAATTCGTCCGATTCTGAAATAATTTTCCGGTGACGAAAATTGGACGCCTAAAACCAAGTATAAAACCGTAAAAAGACACCCAAATTCCGACCATTTGGTGATAGTTCATTCGAGAAGGACCGCGTGAACAATCTTATATCACATATAGAAGCACTGTGGTAGAAATTCGTCCGATTCTGAAATAATTTTCCGATGACGAAAATTGGACGCTTAAAACTAAGTATAAAAACGTAAAAAGACACCCAAATTCCGACCATTTGGTGATGGTTCATTCGAGAAGGACCTCGTGAACAATCTTATATCACATATAGAAGCATTGTGGTAGAAATTCGTCCGATTCTGAAATAATTTTCCGGTGACGAAAATTGGACGCCTAAAACCAAGTATAAAACCGTAAAAAGACACCCAAATTCCGACCATTTGGTGATAGTTCATTAGAGAAGGACCGAGTGAACAATCTTATATCACATATAGAAGCATTGTGGTAGAAATTCGTCCGATTCTGAAATAATTTTCCGGTGACGAAAATTGGACGCCTAAAACTAAGTATAAAACGGTAAAAAGACACCCAAATTCCGACCATTTGGTGATAGTTCATTCGAGAAGGACCACGTGAACAATCTTATATCACATATAGAAGCATTGTGGTAGAAATTCGTCCGATTCTGAAATAATTTTCCGGTGACGAAAATTGGACGCTTAAAACTAAGTATAAAACCGTAAAAAGACACCCAAATTCCGACCATTTGGTGATGGTTCATTCGAGAAGGACCGAGTGAACAATCTTATATCACATATAGAAGCATTGTGGTAGAAATTCGTCCGATTCTGAAATAATTTTCCGGTGACGAAAATTGGACGCCTAAAACTAAGTATAAAATCGTAAAAAGACACCCAGATTCCGACCATTTGGTGATAGTTCATTCGAGAAGGACCTCGTGAACAATATTATATCACATATAGAAGCACTGTGGTAGAAATTCGTCCGATTCTGAAATTATTTTCCTACTACGAAAATTGGACGCCTAAAACCAAGTATAAAACCGTAAAAAGACACCCAAATTCCGACCATTTGGTGATGGTTCATTCGAGAAGGACCGAGTGAACAATCTTATATCACATATAGAAGCATTGTGGTAGAAATTCGTCCGATTCTGAAATAATTTTCCGGTGACGAAAATTGGACGCATAAAACTAAGTATAAAACCGTAAAAAGACACCCAAATTCCGACCATTTGGTGATGGTTCATTCGAGAAGGACCGAGTGAACAATCTTATATCACATATAGAAGCATTGTGGTAGAAATTCGTCCGATTCTGAAATAATTTTCCGGTGACGAAAATTGGACGCTTAAAACTAAGTATAAAACCGTAAAAAGACACCCAAATTCCGATCATTTGGTGATGGTTCATTCGAGAAGGGCCGGGTGAACAATCTTATATCACATATAGAAGCATTGTCGTAGAAATTCGTCCGATTCTGAAATAATTTTCCGGTGACGAAAATTGGACGCTTAAAACTAAGTATAAAACCGTAAAAAGACACCCAAATTCCGACCATTTGGTGATGGTTCATTCGAGAAGGACCTCGTGAACAATCTGATATCACATATAGAAGCACTGTGGTAGAAATTCGTCCGATTCTGAAATAATTTTCCGGTGACGAAAATTGGACGCCTAAAACCAAGTATAAAACCGTAAAAAGACACCCAAATTCCGACCATTTGGTGATGGTTCATTCGAGAAGGACCGAGTGAACAATCTTATATCACATATAGAAGCATTGTGGTAGAAATTCGTCCGATTCTGAAATAATTTTCCGGTGACGAAAATTGGACGCCTAAAACTAAGTATAAAATCGTAAAAAGACACCCAGATTCCGACCATTTGGTGATAGTTCATTCGAGAAGGACCTCGTGAACAATATTATATCACATATAGAAGCACTGTGGTAGAAATTCGTCCGATTCTGAAATAATTTTCCGGTGACGAAAATTGAGCGCCTAAAACCAAGTATAAAACCGTAAAAAGACACCCAAATTCCGACCATTTGGTGATGGTTCATTCGAGAAGGACCGAGTGAACAATCTTATATCACATATAGAAGCATTGTGGTAGAAATTCGTCCGATTCTGAAATAATTTTCCGGTGACGAAAATTGGACGCTTAAAACTAAGTATAAAACCGTAAAAAGACACCCAAATTCCGACCATTTGGTGATGGTTCATCCGAGAAGGGCCGGGTGAACAATCTTATATCACATATAGAAGCATTGTGGTAGAAATTCGTCCGATTCTGAAATAATTTTCCGTTGACGAAAATTGGACGCTTAAAACTAAGTATAAAACCGTAAAAAGACACCCAAATTCCGACCATTTGGTGATGGTTCATTCGAGAAGGGCCGGGTGAACAATCTTATATCACATATAGAAGCATTGTGGTAGAAATTCGTCCGATTCTGAAATAATTTTCCGTGACGAAAATTGGACGCTTAAAACTAAGTATAAAACCGTAAAAAGACACCCAAATTCCGACCATTTGGTGATGGTTCATTCGAGAAGGACCGAGTGAACAATCTTATATCACATATAGAAGCATTGTGGTAGAAATTCGTCCGATTCTGAAATAATTTTCCGGTGACGAAAATTGGACGCCTAAAACTAAGTATAAAATCATAAAAAGACACCTAGATTCCGACCATTTGGTGATAGTTCATTCGAGAAGGACCTCATGAACAATCTTATATCACATATAGAAGCACTGTGGTAGAAATTCGTCCGATTCTGAAATAATTTTCCGGTGACGAAAATTGGACGCTTAAAACTAAGTATAAAACCGTAAAAAGACACCCAAATTCCGACCATTTGGTGATAGTTCATTCGAGAAGGACCTCATGAACAATCTTATATCACATATAGAAGCACTGTGGTAGAAATTCGTCCGATTCTGAAATAATTTTCCGGTGACGAAAATTGGACGCCTAAAACCAAAGATAAAACCGTAAAAAGACACCCAAATTCCGACCATTTGGTGATAGTTCATTCGAGAAGGACCTCGTGAACAATCTTATATCACATATAGAAGCACTGTGGTAGAAATTCGTCCGATTCTGAAATAATTTTCCGGTGACGAAAATTGGACGCTTAAAACTAAGTATAAAACCGTAAAAAGACACCCAAATTCCGACCATTTGGTGATGGTTCATTCGAGAAGGACCGAGTGAACAATCTTATATCACATATAGAAGCATTGTGGTAGAAATTCGTCCGATTCTGAAATAATTTTCCGGTGACGAAAATTGGACGCCTAAAACTAAGTATAAAATCGTAAAAAGACACTCAGATTCCGACCATTTGGTGATGGTTCATTCGAGAAGGACCTCGTGAACAATCTTATATCACATATAGAAGCACTGTGGTAGAAATTCGTCCGATTCTGAAATAATTTTCCGGTGACGAAAATTGGACGCCTAAAACTAAGTATAAAATCGTAAAAAGACACCCAGATTCCGACCATTTGGTGATAGTTCATTCGAGAAGGACCTCGTGAACAATATTATATCACATATAGAAGCACTGTGGTAGAAATTCGTCCGATTCTGAAATAATTTTCCGGTGACGAAAATTGGACGCCTAAAACCAAGTATAAAACCGTAAAAAGACACCCAAATTCCGAACATTTGGTGATGGTTCATTCGAGAAGGACCTCGTGAACAATCTTATATCACATATAGAAGCATTGTGGTAGAAATTCGTCCGATTCTGAAATAATTTTCCGGTGACGAAAATTGGACGCCTAAAACCAAGTATAAAACCGTAAAAAGACACCCAAATTCCGACCATTTGGTGATGGTTCATTCGAGAAGGAGCGAGTGAACAATCTTATATCACATATAGAAGCACTGTGGTAGAAATTCGTCCGATTCTGAAATAATTTTCCGGTGACGAAAATTGGACGCCTAAAACCAAGTATAAAACCGTAAAAAGACACCCAAATTCCGACCATTTGGTGATGGTTCATTCGAGAAGGGCCGGGTGAACAATCTTATATCACATATAGAAGCATTGTGGTAGAAATTCGTCCGATTCTGAAATAATTTTCCGGTGACGAAAATTGGACGCCTAAAACTAAGTATAAAATCGTAAAAAGACACTCAGATTCCGACCATTTGGTGATAGTTCATTCGAGAAGGACCTCGTGAACAATCTTATATCACATATAGAAGCACTGTGGTAGAAATTCGTCCGATTCTGAAATAATTTTCCGGTGACGAAAATTGGACGCCTAAAACCAAGTATAAAACCGTAAAAAGACACCCAAATTCCGACCATTTGGTGATAGTTCATTCGAGAAGGACCGCGTGAACAATCTTATATCACATATAGAAGCACTGTGGTAGAAATTCGTCCGATTCTGAAATAATTTTCCGGTGACGAAAATTGGACGCCTAAAACTAAGTATAAAACGGTAAAAAGACACCCAAATTCCGACCATTTGGTGATAGTTCATTCGAGAAGGACCTCGTGAACAATCTTATATCACATATAGAAGCACTGTGGTAGAAATTCGTCCGATTCTGAAATAATTTTCCGGTGACGAAAATTGGACGCTTAAAACTAAGTATAAAACCGTAAAAAGACACCCAAATTCCGACCATTTGGTGATGGTTCATTCGAGAAGGGCTGGGTGAACAATCTTATATCACATATAGAAGCATTGTGGTAGAAATTCGTCCGATTCTGAAATAATTTTCCGGTGACGAAAATTGGACGCTTAAAACTAAGTATAAAACCGTAAAAAGACACCCAAATTCCGACCATTTGGTGATGGTTCATTCGAGAAGGACCTCGTGAACAATCTTATATCACATATAGAAGCATTGTGGTAGAAATTCGTCCGATTCTGAAATAATTTTCCGGTGACGAAAATTGGACGCCTAAAACTAAGTATAAAATCGTAAAAAGACACCCAGATTCCGACCATTTGGTGATGGTTCATTCGAGAAGGAGCGAGTGAACAATCTTATATCACATATAGAAGCACTGTGGTAGAAATTCGTCCGATTCTGAAATAATTTTCCGGTGACGAAAATTGGACGCCTAAAACCAAGTATAAAACCGTACAAAGACACCCAAATTCCGACCATTTGGTGATGGTTCATTCGAGAAGGAGCGAGTGAACAATCTTATATCACATATAGAAGCATTGTGGTAGAAATTCGTCCGATTCTGAAATAATTTTCCGGTGACGAAAATTGGACGCTTAAAACTAAGTATAAAACCGTAAAAAAGACACCCAAATTCCGACCATTTGGTGATGGTTCATTCGAGAAGGGCCGGGTGAACAATCTTATATCACATATAGAAGCATTGTGGTAGAAATTCGTCCGATTCTGAAATAATTTTCCGTGACGAAAATTGGACGCTTAAAACTAAGTATAAAACCGTAAAAAGACACCCAAATTCCGACCATTTGGTGATGGTTCATTCGAGAAGGGCCGGGTGAACAATCTTATATCACATATAGAAGCATTGTGGTAGAAATTCGTCCGATTCTGAAATAATTTTCCGGTGACGAAAATTGGACGCTTAAAACTAAGTATAAAACCGTAAAAAGACACCCAAATTCCGACCATTTGGTGATGGTTCATTCGAGAAGGACCTCGTGAACAATCTTATATCACATATAGAAGCATTGTGGTAGAAATTCGTCCGATTCTGAAATAATTTTCCGGTGACGAAAATTGGACGCCTAAAACTAAGTATAAAATCGTAAAAAGACACCCAGATTCCGACCATTTGGTGATGGTTCATTCGAGAAGGAGCGAGTGAACAATCTTATATCACATATAGAAGCACTGTGGTAGAAATTCGTCCGATTCTGAAATAATTTTCCGGTGACGAAAATTGGACGCCTAAAACCAAGTATAAAACCGTAAAAAGACACCCAAATTCCGACCATTTGGTGATGGTTCATTCGAGAAGGACCGAGTGAACAATCTTATATCACATATAGAAGCATTGTGGTAGAAATTCGTCCGATTCTGAAATAATTTTCCGGTGACGAAAATTGGACGCCTAAAACCAAGTATAAAACCGTAAAAAGACACCCAAATTCCGACCATTTGGTGATGGTTCATTCGAGAAGGAGCGAGTGAACAATCTTATATCACATATAGAAGCATTGTGGTAGAAATTCGTCCGATTCTGAAATAATTTTCCGGTGACGAAAATTGGACGCTTAAAACTAAGTATAAAACCGTAAAAAGACACCCAAATTCCGACCATTTGGTGATGGTTCATTCGAGAAGGGCCGGGTGAACAATCTTATATCACATATAGAAGCATTGTGGTAGAAATTCGTCCGATTCTGAAATAATTTTCCGGTGACGAAAATTGGACGCTTAAAACTAAGTATAAAACCGTAAAAAGACACCCAAATTCCGACCATTTGGTGATGGTTCATTCGAGAAGGACCTCGTGAACAATCTTATATCACATATAGAAGCATTGTGGTAGAAATTCGTCCGATTCTGAAATAATTTTCCGGTGACGAAAATTGGACGCCTAAAACCAAGTATAAAACCGTAAAAAGACACCCAAATTCCGACCATTTGGTGATGGTTCATTCGAGAAGGACCGAGTGAACAATCTTATATCACATATAGAAGCATTGTGGTAGAAATTCGTCCGATTCTGAAATAATTTTCCGGTGACGAAAATTGGACGCCTAAAACTAAGTATAAAATCGTAAAAAGACACTCAGATTCCGACCATTTGGTGATGGTTCATTCGAGAAGGACCTCGTGAACAATCTTATATCACATATAGAAGCACTGTGGTAGAAATTCGTCCGATTCTGAAATAATTTTCCGGTGACGAAAATTGGACGCCTAAAACCAAGTATAAAACCGTAAAAAGACACCCAAATTCCGACCATTTGGTGATGGTTCATTCGAGAAGGACCGAGTGAACAATCATATATCACATATAGAAGCATTGTGGTAGAAATTCGTCCGATTCTGAAATAATTTTCCGGTGACGAAAATTGGACGCTTAAAACTAAGTATAAAACCGTAAAAAGACACCCAAATTCCGACCATTTGGTGATGGTTCATTCGAGAAGGACCTCGTGAACAATCTTATATCACATATAGAAGCATTGTGGTAGAAATTCGTCCGATTCTGAAATAATTTTCCGGTGACGAAAATTGGACGCCTAAAACCAAGTATAAAACCGTAAAAAGACACCCAAATTCCGACCATTTGGTGATGGTTCATTCGAGAAGGACCTCGTGAACAATCTTATATCACATATAGAAGCATTGTGGTAGAAATTCGTCCGATTCTGAAATAATTTTCCGGTGACGAAAATTGGACGCCTAAAACCAAGTATAAAACCGTAAAAAGACACCCAAATTCCGACCATTTGGTGATGGTTCATTCGAGAAGGACCGAGTGAACAATCTTATATCACATATAGAAGCATTGTGGTAGAAATTCGTCCGATTCTGAAATAATTTTCCGGTGACGAAAATTGGACGCCTAAAACTAAGTATAAAACCGTAAAAAGACACCCAAATTCCGACCATTTGGTGATAGTTCATTCGAGAAGGACCACGTGAACAATCTTATATCACATATAGAAGCATTGTGGTAGAAATTCGTCCGATTCTGAAATAATTTTCCGGTGACGAAAATTGGACGCTTAAAACTAAGTATAAAACCGTAAAAAGACACCCAAATTCCGACCATTTGGTGATGGTTCATTCGAGAAGGACCGAGTGAACAATCTTATATCACATATAGAAGCATTGTGGTAGAAATTCGTCCGATTCTGAAATAATTTTCCGGTGACGAAAATTGGACGCCTAAAACTAAGTATAAAACGGTAAAAAGACACCCAAATTCCGACCATTTGGTGATAGTTCATTCGAGAAGGACCTCGTGAACAATCTTATATCACATATAGAAGCACTGTGGTAGAAATTCGTCCGATTCTGAAATAATTTTCCGGTGACGAAAATTGGACGCTTAAAACTAAGTTTAAAACCGTAAAAAGACACCCAAATTCCGACCATTTGGTGATGGTTCATTCGAGAAGGGCTGGGTGAACAATCTTATATCACATATAGAAGCATTGTGGTAGAAATTCGTCCGATTCTGAAATAATTTTCCGGTGACGAAAATTGGACGCCTAAAACTAAGTATAAAATCGTAAAAAGACACTCAGATTCCGACCATTTGGTGATAGTTCATTCGAGAAGGACCTCGTGAACAATCTTATATCACATATAGAAGCATTGTGGTAGAAATTCGTCCGATTCTGAAATAATTTTCCGGTGACGAAAATTGGACGCCTAAAACCAAGTATAAAACCGTAAAAAGACACCCAAATTCCGACCATTTGGTGATAGTTCATTCGAGAAGGACCGCGTGACGTGAACAATCTTATATCACATATAGAAGCACTGTGGTAGAAATTCGTCCGATTCTGAAATAATTTTCCGGTGACGAAAATTGGACGCTTAAAACTAAGTATAAAACCGTAAAAAGACACCCAAATTCCGACCATTTGGTGATGGTTCATTCGAGAAGGACCTCGTGAACAATCTTATATCACATATAGAAGCATTGTGGTAGAAATTCGTCCGATTCTGAAATAATTTTCCGGTGACGAAAATTGGACGCCTAAAACCAAGTATAAAACCGTAAAAAGACACCCAAATTCCGACCATTTGGTGATGGTTCATTCGAGAAGGACCTCGTGAACAATCTTATATCACATATAGAAGCATTGTGGTAGAAATTCGTCCGATTCTGAAATAATTTTCCGGTGACGAAAATTGGACGCCTAAAACCAAGTATAAAACCGTAAAAAGACACCCAAATTCCGACCATTTGGTGATGGTTCATTCGAGAAGGACCGAGTGAACAATCTTATATCACATATAGAAGCATTGTGGTAGAAATTCGTCCGATTCTGAAATAATTTTCCGGTGACGAAAATTGGACGCCTAAAACTAAGTATAAAACGGTAAAAAGACACCCAAATTCCGACCATTTGGTGATAGTTCATTCGAGAAGGACCACGTGAACAATCTTATATCACATATAGAAGCATTGTGGTAGAAATTCGTCCGATTCTGAAATAATTTTCCGGTGACGAAAATTGGACGCTTAAAACTAAGTATAAAACCGCAAAAAGACACCCAAATTCCGACCATTTGGTGATGGTTCATTCGAGAAGGACCGAGTGAACAATCTTATATCACATATAGAAGCATTGTGGTAGAAATTCGTCCGATTCTGAAATAATTTTCCGGTGACGAAAATTGGACGCCTAAAACTAAGTATAAAATCGTAAAAAGACACCCAGATTCCGACCATTTGGTGATAGTTCATTCGAGAAGGACCTCGTGAACAATATTATATCACATATAGAAGCACTGTGGTAGAAATTCGTCCGATTCTGAAATAATTTTCCGGTGACGAAAATTGGACGCCTAAAACCAAGTATAAAACCGTAAAAAGACACCCAAATTCCGACCATTTGGTGATGGTTCATTCGAGAAGGACCGAGTGAACAATCTTATATCACATATAGAAGCATTGTGGTAGAAATTCGTCCGATTCTGAAATAATTTTCCGGTGACGAAAATTGGACGCTTAAAACTAAGTATAAAACCGTAAAAAGACACCCAAATTCCGACCATTTGGTGATGGTTCATTCGAGAAGGACCTCGTGAACAATCTTATATCACATATAGAAGCATTGTGGTAGAAATTCGTCCGATTCTGAAATAATTTTCCGGTGACGAAAATTGGACGCCTAAAACCAAGTATAAAACCGTAAAAAGACACCCAAATTCCGACCATTTGGTGATGGTTCATTCGAGAAGGACCGAGTGAACAATCTTATATCACATATAGAAGCATTGTGGTAGAAATTCGTCCGATTCTGAAATAATTTTCCGGTGACGAAAATTGGACACCTAAAACTAAGTATAAAATCGTAAAAAGACACTCAGATTCCGACCATTTGGTGATGGTTCATTCGAGAAGGACCTCGTGAACAATCTTATATCACATATAGAAGCACTGTGGTAGAAATTCGTCCGATTCTGAAATAATTTTCCGGTGACGAAAATTGGACGCCTAAAACCAAGTATAAAACCGTAAAAAGACACCCAAATTCCGACCATTTGGTGATGGTTCATTCGAGAAGGACCGAGTGAACAATCTTATATCACATATAGAAGCATTGTGGTAGAAATTAAATGGGTCTCAAATAATTTTCCTGTGAAAATTGGACGCTTAAAACTAAGTATAAAACCGTAAAAAGACACCCAAATTCCGACCATTTGGTGATGGTTCATTCGAGAAGGACCTCGTGAACAATCTTATATCACATATAGAAGCATTGTGGTAGAAATTCGTCCGATTCTGAAATAATTTTCCGGTGACGAAAATTAGACGCCTAAAACCAAGTATAAAACCGTAAAAAGACACCCAAATTCCGACCATTTGGTGATGGTTCATTCGAGAAGGACCTCGTGAACAATCTTATATCACATATAGAAGCATTGTGGTAGAAATTCGTCCGATTCTGAAATAATTTTCCGGTGACGAAAATTGGACGCCTAAAACCAAGTATAAAACCGTAAAAAGACACCCAAATTCCGACCATTTGGTGATGGTTCATTCGAGAAGGACCGAGTGAACAATCTTATATCACATATAGAAGCATTGTGGTAGAAATTCGTCCGATTCTGAAATAATTTTCCGGTGACGAAAATTGGACGCCTAAAACTAAGTATAAAACGGTAAAAGACACCCAAATTCCGACCATTTGGTGATAGTTCATTCGAGAAGGACCACGTGAACAATCTTATATCACATATAGAAGCATTGTGGTAGAAATTCGTCCGATTCTGAAATAATTTTCCGGTGAGGAAAATTGGACGCTTAAAACTAAGTATAAAACCGTAAAAAGACACCCAAATTCCGACCATTTGGTGATGGTTCATTCGAGAAGGACCGAGTGAACAATCTTATATCACATATAGAAGCATTGTGGTAGAAATTGTCCGATTCTCAAATAATTTTCCGGTGACGAAATTGGACGCCTAAAACTAAGTATAAAAGCGGTAAAAAGACACCCAATTCCGACCATTTGGTGATAGTTCATTCGAGAAGGACCTCGTGAACAATCTTATATCACATATAGAAGCATTGTGGTAGAAATTGTCCGATTCTCAAATAATTTTCCTGACGAAAATTGGGCCTTAAAACTAAGTTTAAAACCGTAAAAGACACCCAAATTCCGACCATTTGGTGATGGTTCATTCGAGAAGGGCTGGGTGAACAATCTTATATCACATATAGAAGCATTGTGGTAGAAATTCGTCCGATCTCAAATAATTTCCGGTGACGAAAATTGGACGCCTAAAACTAAGTATAAAATCGTAAAAAGACACTCAGATTCCGACCATTTGGTGATAGTTCATTCGAGAAGGACCTCGTGAACAATCTTATATCACATATAGAAGCATTGTGGTAGAAATTCGTCCGATCTCAAATAATTTTCCTAGTGAAAATTGGACGCCTAAAACCAAGTATAAAACTGTAAAAAGACACCCAAATTCCGACCATTTGGTGATAGTTCATTCGAGAAGGACCGCGTGACGTGAACAATCTTATATCACATATAGAAGCACTGTGGTAGAAATTCGTCCGATTCTGAAATAATTTTCCGGTGACGAAAATTGGACGCCTAAAACTAAGTATAAAATCGTAAAAAGACACTCAGATTCCAACCATTTGGTGATAGTTCATTCGAGAAGGACCTCGTGAACAATCTTATATCACATATAGAAGCATTGTGGTAGAAATTCGTCCGATTCTGAAATAATTTTCCGGTGACGAAAATTGGACGCCTAAAACCAAGTATAAAACTGTAAAAAGACACCCAAATTCCGACCATTTGGTGATAGTTCATTCGAGAAGGACCGCGTGACGTGAACAATCTTATATCACATATAGAAGCACTGTGGTAGAAATTCGTCCGATTCTGAAATAATTTTCCGGTGACGAAAATTGGACGCTTAAAACTAAGTATAAAACCGTAAAAAGACACCCAAATTCCGACCATTTGGTGATGGTTCATTCGAGAAGGACCTCGTGAACAATCTTATATCACATATAGAAGCACTGTGGTAGAAATTCGTGACGAAAATTGGACGCCTAAAACCAAGTATAAAACCGTAAAAAGACACCCAAATTCCGACCATTTGGTGATGGTTCATTCGAGAAGGACCTCGTGAACAATCTTATATCACATATAGAAGCATTGTGGTAGAAATTCGTCCGATTCTGAAATAATTTTCCGGTGACGAAAATTGGACGCCTAAAACCAAGTATAAAACCGTAAAAAGACACCCAAATTCCGACCATTTGGTGATGGTTCATTCGAGAAGGACCGAGTGAACAATCTTATATCACATATAGAAGCATTGTGGTAGAAATTCGTCCGATTCTGAAATAATTTTCGGTGTGAAAATCGACGCCTAAAACTAAGTATAAAACGGTAAAAAGACACCCAAATTCCGACCATTTGGTGATAGTTCATTCGAGAAGGACCACGTGAACAATCTTATATCACATATAGAAGCACTGTGGTAGAAATTCGTCCGATTCTGAAATATTTTTCCGGTGACGAAAATTGGACGCCTAAAACCAAGTATAAAACCGTAAAAAGACACCCAAATTCCGACCATTTGGTGATGGTTCATTCGAGAAGGACCGAGTGAACAATCTTATATCACATATAGAAGCATTGTGGTAGAAATTCGTCCGATCTCAAATAATTTTCCGTGACGAAAATTGGACGCCTAAAACTAAGTATAAAACCGTAAAAAGACACCCAGATTCCGACCATTTGGTGATAGTTCATTCGAGAAGGACCTCGTGAACAATATTATATCACATATAGAAGCACTGTGGTAGAAATTGTCCGATTCAAATAATTTTCGGTGACGAAAATTGGACGCCTAAAACCAAGTATAAAACCGTAAAAGACACCCAAATTCCGACCATTTGGTGATGGTTCATTCGAGAAGGACCGAGTGAACAATCTTATATCACATATAGAAGCATTGTGGTAGAAATTCGTCCGATTCTCAAATAATTTTCCGTTTACGAAAATTTGACTCATAAAACTAAGAATAAAACATCAAAAAGAAACCCAAATTCCGACCATATGGTGATGGTTCAAACGAGAAGGACCTGGTTAACAATATTATATCACATATAGAAGCATTGTGGTAGAAATTCATCCGATTCTGAAATAATTTTCCTGACGAAAATTGGACGCCTAAAACCAAGTATAAAACCGTAAAAGACACCCAAATTCCGACCATTTGGTGATGGTTCATTCGAGAAGGACCTCGTGAACAATCTTATATCACATATAGAAGCATTGTGGTAGAAATTCGTCCAGGTCTCAAATAATTTTCCTGTGAAAATTGGACGCCTAAAACCAAGTATAAAACCGTAAAAAGACACCCAAATTCCGACCATTTGGTGATGGTTCATTCGAGAAGGACCGAGTGAACAATCTTATATCACATATAGAAGCATTGTGGTAGAAATTCGTCCGATTCTGAAATAATTTTCCGGTGACGAAAATTGGACGCCTAAAACTAAGTATAAAACGGTAAAAGACACCCAAATTCCGACCATTTGGTGATAGTTCATTCGAGAAGGACCACGTGAACAATCTTATATCACATATAGAAGCATTGTGGTAGAAATTCGTCCAATTCTGAAATAATTTTCCGGTGACGAAAATTGGACGCTTAAAACTAAGTATAAAACCGTAAAAAGACACCCAAATTCCGACCATTTGGTGATGGTTCATTCGAGAAGGACCGAGTGAACAATCTTATATCACATATAGAAGCATTGTGGTAGAAATTCGTCCGATTCTAAAATAATTTTCCCGTGACGAAAATTGGACGCCTAAAACTAAGTATAAAATCGTAAAAAGACACCCAGATTCCAACCATTTGGTGATAGTTCATTCGAGAAGGACCTCGTGAACAATCTTATATCACATATAGAAGCACTGTGGTAGAAATACGTACGAATCTGAAATAATTTTCCTGACGAAAATTGGACGCCTAAAACCAAGTATAAAACCGTAAAAAGACACCCAAATTCCGACCATTTGGTGATGGTTCATTCGAGAAGGACCGAGTGAACAATCTTATATCACATATAGAAGCATTGTGGTAGAAATTCGTCCGATTCAAATAATTTTCGGTGACGAAAATTGGACGCCTAAAACCAAGTATAAAACCGTAAAAGACACCCAATTCCGACCATTTGGTGATGGTTCATTCGAGAAGGACCGAGTGAACAATCTTATATCACATATAGAAGCATTGTGGTAGAAATTCGTCCGATTCTCAAATAATTTTCCGTGACGAAAATCGACGCCTAAAACCAAGTATAAAACCGTAAAAAGACACCCAAATTCCGACCATTTGGTGATAGTTCATTCGAGAAGGACCTCGTGAACAATCTTATATCACATATAGAAGCACTGTGGTAGAAATTCGTCCGATTCTGAAATAATTTTCCGGTGACGAAAATTGAACGCTTAAAACTAAGTATAAAACCGTAAAAAGACACCCAAATTCCGACCATTTGGTGATGGTTCATTCGAGAAGGGCTGGGTGAACAATCTTATATCACATATAGAAGCATTGTGGTAGAAATTCGTCCGATTCTGAAATAATTTTCCGGTGACGAAAATTGGACGCCTAAAACTAAGTATAAAATCGTAAAAAGACACTCAGATTCCGACCATTTGGTGATAGTTCATTCGAGAAGGACCTCGTGAACAATATTATATCACATATAGAAGCACTGTGGTAGAAATTCGTCCGATTCTGAAATATTTTTCCGGTGACGAAAATTGGACGCCTAAAACCAAGTATAAAACCGTAAAAAGACACCCAAATTATGACCATTTGGTGATAGTTCATTCGAGAAGGACCGCGTGAACAATCTTATATCACATATAGAAGCACTGTGGTAGAAATTCGTCCGATTCTGAAATAATTTTCCGGTGACGAAAATTGGACGCTTAAAACTAAGTATAAAACCGTAAAAAGACACCCAAATTCCGACCATTTGGTGATGGTTCATTCGAGAAGGACCTCGTGAACAATCTTATATCACATATAGAAGCATTGTGGTAGAAATTCGTCCGATTCTGAAATAATTTTCCGGTGACGAAAATTGGACGCCTAAAACCAAGTATAAAATCGTAAAAAGACACTCAGATTCCGACCATTTGGTGATGGTTCATTCGAGAAGGACCTCGTGAACAATCTTATATCACATATAGAAGCATTGTGGTAGAAATTCGTCCGATTCTGAAATAATTTTCCGGTGACGAAAATTGGACGCCTAAAACTAAGTATAAAATCGTAAAAAGACACCCAGATTCCAACCATTTGGTGATAGTTCATTCGAGAAGGACCTCGTGAACAATATTATATCACATATAGAAGCACTGTGGTAGAAATTCGTCCGATTCTGAAATAATTTTCCGGTGACGAAAATTGGACGCCTAAAACCAAGTATAAAACCGTAAAAAGACACCCAAATTCCGACCATTTGGTGATGGTTCATTCGAGAAGGACCGAGTGAACAATCTTATATCACATATAGAAGCATTGTGGTAGAAATTCGTCCGATTCTGAAATAATTTTCCGGTGACGAAAATTGGACGCCTAAAACCAAGTATAAAACCGTAAAAAGACACCCAAATTCCGACCATTTGGTGATAGTTCATTCGAGAAGGACCGCGTGAACAATCTTATATCACATATAGAAGCACTGTGGTAGAAATTCGTCCGATTCTCAAATAATTTTCCGGTGACGAAAATTGGACGCTTAAAACTAAGTATAAAACCGTAAAAAGACACCCAAATTCCGACCATTTGGTGATAGTTCATTCGAGAAGGACCTCGTGAACAATCTTATATCACATATAGAAGCACTGTGGTAGAAATTCGTCCGATTCTGAAATAATTTTCCGGTGACGAAAATTGGACGCCTAAAACTAAGTATAAAATCGTAAAAAGACACCCAGATTCCGACCATTTGGTGATAGTTCATTCGAGAAGGACCTCGTGAACAATATTATATCACATATAGAAGCACTGTGGTAGAAATTCGTCCGATTCTGAAATAATTTTCTGGTGACGAAAATTGGACGCCTAAAACCAAGTATAAAACCGTAAAAAGACACCCAAATTCCGACCATTTGGTGATAGTTCATTCGAGAAGGACCTCGTGAACAATATTATATCACATATAGAAGCACTGTGGTAGAAATTCGTCCGATTCTGAAATAATTTTCCGGTGACGAAAATTGGACGCCTAAAACCAAGTATAAAACCGTAAAAAGACACCCAAATTCCGACCATTTGGTGATGGTTCATTCGAGAAGGACCGAGTGAACAATCTTATATCACATATAGAAGCATTGTGGTAGAAATTCGTCCGATTCTGAAATAATTTTCCGGTGACGAAAATTGGACGCCTAAAACCAAGTATAAAACCGTAAAAAGACACCCAAATTCCGACCATTTGGTGATAGTTCATTCGAGAAGGACCTCGTGAACAATCTTATATCACATATAGAAGCACTGTGGTAGAAATTCGTCCGATTCTGAAATAATTTTCCGGTGACGAAAATTGGACGCTTAAAACTAAGTATAAAACCGTAAAAAGACACCCAAATTCCGACCATTTGGTGATGGTTCATTCGAGAAGGGCTGGGTGAACAATCTTATATCACATATAGAAGCATTGTGGTAGAAATTCGTCCGATTCTGAAATAATTTTCCGGTGACGAAAATTGGACGCCTAAAACTAAGTATAAAATCGTAAAAAGACACTCAGATTCCGACCATTTGGTGATAGTTCATTCGAGAAGGACCTCGTGAACAATATTATATCACATATAGAAGCACTGTGGTAGAAATTCGTCCGATTCTGAAATAATTTTCCGGTGACGAAAATTGGACGCCTAAAACCAAGTATAAAACCGTAAAAAGACACCCAAATTATGACCATTTGGTGATAGTTCATTCGAGAAGGACCGCGTGAACAATCTTATATCACATATAGAAGCACTGTGGTAGAAATTCGTCCGATTCTGAAATAATTTTCCGGTGACGAAAATTGGACGCTTAAAACTAAGTATAAAACCGTAAAAAGACACCCAAATTACGACCATTTGGTGATGGTTCATTCGAGAAGGACCTCGTGAACAATCTTATATCACATATAGAAGCATTGTGGTAGAAATTCGTCCGATTCTGAAATAATTTTCCGGTGACGAAAATTGGACGCCTAAAACCAAGTATAAAACCGTAAAAAGACACCCAAATTCCGACCATTTGGTGATGGTTCATTCGAGAAGGACCGAGTGAACAATCTTATATCACATATAGAAGCATTGTGGTAGAAATTCGTCCGATTCTGAAATAATTTTCCGGTGACGAAAATTGGACGCCTAAAACCAAGTATAAAACCGTAAAAAGACACCCAAATTCCGACCATTTGGTGATAGTTCATTCGAGAAGGACCACGTGAACAATCTTATATCACATATAGAAGCATTGTGGTAGAAATTCGTCCGATTCTGAAATAATTTTCCGGTGACGAAAATTGGACGCTTAAAACTAAGTATAAAACCGTAAAAAGACACCCAAATTCCGACCATTTGGTGATGGTTCATTCGAGAAGGACCGAGTGAACAATCTTATATCACATATAGAAGCATTGTGGTAGAAATTCGTCCGATTCTGAAATAATTTTCCGGTGACGAAAATTGGACGCCTAAAACTAAGTATAAAATCGTAAAAAGACACCCAGATTCCGACCATTTGGTGATAGTTCATTCGAGAAGGACCTCGTGAACAATATTATATCACATATAGAAGCACTGTGGTAGAAATTCGTCCGATTCTGAAATAATTTTCCGATGACGAAAATTGGACGCCTAAAACCAAGTATAAAACCGTAAAAAGACACCCAAATTCCGACCATTTGGTGATAGTTCATTCGAGAAGGACCGAGTGAACAATCTTATATCACATATAGAAGCATTGTGGTAGAAATTCGTCCGATTCTGAAATAATTTTCCGGTGACGAAAATTGGACGCTTAAAACTAAGTATAAAACCGTAAAAAGACACCCAAATTCCGACCATTTGGTGATGGTTCATTCGAGAAGGGCCGGGTGAACAATCTTATATCACATATAGAAGCACTGTGGTAGAAATTCGTCCGATTCTGAAATAATTTTCCAGTGACGAAAATTGGACGCTTAAAACTAAGTATAAAACCGTAAAAAGACACCCAAATTCCGACCATTTGGTGATGGTTCATTCGAGAAGGGCCGGGTGAACAATCTTATATCACATATAGAAGCATTGTGGTAGAAATTCGTCCGATTCTGAAATAATTTTCCGGTGACGAAAATTGGACGCTTAAAAACTAAGTATAAAACCGTAAAAAGACACCCAAATTCCGACCAGTTGGTGATGGTTCATTCGAGAAGGACCGAGTGAACAATCTTATATCACATATAGAAGCATTGTGGTAGAAATTCGTCCGATTCTGAAATAATTTTCCGGTGACGAAAATTGGACGCTTAAAACTAAGTATAAAACCGTAAAAAGACACTCAGATTCCGACCATTTGGTGATAGTTCATTCGAGAAGGACCTCGTGAACAATCTTATATCACATATAGAAGCACTGTGGTAGAAATTCGTCCGATTCTGAAATAATTTTCCGGTGACGAAAATTGGACGCCTAAAACCAAGTATAAAACCGTAAAAAGACACCCAAATTCTGTAATACCCGAGATTTCTGTTATGTAATTGGAACTTGTGATATTGTAATGATTGTACTTTTGCCTGAGTATTTCTCCGTATTTCATAATCCGATGTCGTCGAGCATATAATTTCGTGTATGTGATTTCATAGGATGAAATTCTGTGCATGTAGCGCACGCTACAGTCTAAGGGTAGCGTACGCTAACATGGTTTTATAGCGCACGCTACCGAGTGTAATTAGCGCACGCTACGCGTGGTCAAATTGATTGAGACACGCGGTAGGTGAGATCTGGCCGGGGGACCCTTGTCGGATCCTGTCGAATGTATCTGGACGGCTTTCGGGAAAAAGCCGAGTCAACGCCTTAGCGCACGCTAGAGGTCTATGCGTAGCGCACGCTAAGTGCCGAGTACAGTATAGACTGTGAGCCGTTAGCGCACGCTACGGACAGTGTATAGCGCGCGCTAATAGCCATTTATTATAAATAGAAAGACATCTATTCGTGAATTCAGTCCTTTCTTCCCCCATAACCCGAACTCTTGCACTTGAAACATAACTCCATTCGTCTTAAACACTCCATATCAACCTCCTAGTTCGAGATTGAAGATCTTATATCATTGGAGATTGGTGTTCAAGCCTTGGGTGTTGGATTGCTTCATTTTCATCCGTGTTCTTCACTACTTTGAGGTAGGTGATTCTTCACCAATGATTAGTAATGTTCATGAGGAAGTTTGAATCATGTTTGGATAGCTAGTATCTCGTTTTTATCGATCATCACATGTTAGAAGGATACTTTTGACGTATCTGTACTAGATGTCGAATGAACCTTTGAACCATCTTATTATAAGGACTCCTAAGCATGTTTAAATCGATTTATGATCAAGTGATCGGATATTACCCAGTTGATACGTTGTATACGTTGGAATCATGTATTTTGGAACGTAAGACGATGGAACTTAGATTATTTCTTGAAGATCGTAGAGGAATTGTGATATCAAGATAACTATCCGTATATTGGTGTTTCATGATCATAAATCTTCCAGAAACCTTATTAGCATGATATGCCCGAGGATAACTTGTAATATCACCATAGGATTCATGAGTTCTTCATCATTCAACTCAGTTTTCGGTTCATAGTATTCTGCCATGCAAGATTAGCGCACGCTAACATGTGTGAGTTAACATGCGCTATCGAGGTTCGGTTTACGCACAGAACGTACGTAGCGTACGTTATGAGGCAGCCGAGCCAGACTGCCAGTTTGTGGCTAGCGCACGCTAGTCTTATACGATAGCGTACGCTAACAGTTCAGCTTAGCGCACGTTACGTATAATACGTAGCGCGCGCTAAGCAATCAGCAACTTGTTTAGTTGAGCTTTTCGGCCGTAGGTCGAATTGTTAGCCATTGTTCGACTCTAGATGATTTGTATATCGTTCCTTTGTTAAGGTTCGAGCTTGTTACGTTGATCGAGGGGGCGGCCTTGAGTGCGTCGAGAGCATTGAAGTATATCATTCTTGCCATCTTCGAGGCAAGTATCGTGATATGTTAATATCGGTATTTTGGAGTAAACGTATGATTATGCATGTTGTTTAACATCATATTAAATTCGTTGATTTGTCATGATATTCGTTGTATATTGTTTATATGTTCATGTTGATGAACATAATAATTAGGCATATGTGTATCCATGAGTTGTATTGTATACGTTGTACGATCTATGCCGAGGCTGGATCGGATGTCCACCTCGTGTTGGTCCGACGGATCATCTTGGGATCTAGCCGAGGCGCCTGGATCATTGGGACGGGTTATTTCCACCTCGTGTTGGTCCGAAGGGATCATCTTTGGATCTATGCTGAGTGCGCTGGATCATTGGAATACCCATGCTGTGTAATGGAATCTTGTAGATTCGCATTGTCGGGTTCCTGAGCGAAGCCCGTGTGATATGTCTTGTTGTGTTTTGTTGATGCATATTCGAATTGTTTAAATACGATACTTGTACTAGCATTGTTTTGCTAACCCCTTCGAAGTGGACATTTGTTTTGATGTTCGTAGCTAAGGAGCAGGAAACAACGATGCAAGACGTGACGACGAAGGGGTTCAGTGATGTTTATTGTTATTGGAGATTTGTTGTCTTGGTTTGGTTTCTGTACTCGAGTACGTGTGTCCTTTGATATTAATTCGATATGGTTGTATTAATTACCCGTTGAACCAGTTGTACGTTTTCATAAACTCGAATTTTCACAGTATTGACGTCTTATTTTCACTTTCCTTTTTAATTAGCCTTGTAAATCCTTATTTAAAGGGTTTACGGCGCTGTAATTATTCCGAATATCTCGGGGTGTTACAGAATATGGTATCGGAGCTAAGATTTATGGATATCTTGGCAGTCGGGTTTTATTTGGGCCTGTTTACGTTATTTGATTTACGGGTTGTTTGTAACATCACTGTTCAGCCGAAGTCGTCATGTGGACCGTGGTTGTAAGTCTCTTAATCTCTTATACTACCGTTCTACTTAATTACTGTTTTGTGAGTATTGACGGACTTTATTTCAAAAATTTTGTTCTGTATATTGAGAAATTTCGTTTACAGTATGTTGAGAGGAGGTCGTGGACGCGGACGCGGTCGTGGATGCGGACGTGGTAATATGAGACATGAGGATTCCGCAACTACCCCAGAACTATCGGCTAGTCGAACCGATTCCCATTCGGAGGCGGCAGGATCAGCGAATGATGACGCAAATCGAACATGCGGGAGTGCTTCAACAGTGGTGGCGCAGATAAACCAGATTCGCCCAGTGTCGTTGATCGCATGCGAGCGATGATGGACAAAGGCACCATGAGGATAACCGGGAGACAGATGGCTTGCCGAGGTGGTTAAATTGCACCCGCCAAAATTTGACGGATCTGCCGAGGTACTTACTTGGGATCACGCTCAAGGAGTTGGAAAAGATATTCGCGGGTCTTAACTGTCCCGAGGACCTAAGGTTCCCATTGCCAGAGATTTTCCGACCGGGAGGCCTTTGGTAGTGGGAGGCTATTCGGCGAGAACCATAATGCGGATTGGACGGAATTCAAACAAATGATGGAAGCATGATTGTCCTCGTCCAGGTTAGAGGCGAGATCCGAGAGTTTTTCTCACCCACGAGTTCGGAGGCATCCGTGATGATGTAATTAAAACCTTTAATCATCACCGACTTGTGTGCGACACTTGGTCGAACGGAGGCGTAAAAGATTTTTCATTTTGATATGCGGATGAAGCGGAGATTCAAGAAGACATGTCCGATTCGAGTGTACTACGTTGCGGCAGTACCAAGACAAAGCGCCGGCCTACGACATGAAAGAGGCGGCGGTGGAGAAATCGAGAGAGGCAAAGAAGCGAAGGTGACCGCGGCTTTGCGAGAAAACAAGAGTGGTGGGCCCGCAAGGCCAGTCTTCCTTTATTCGGCTAGAAACCTCCACATCCTTCTAAAGGCGGAAAGAAGTTCCTGACAGCATCAGCTTTCGGACGCATCAAGGAAATGCTACAATTGTGTGGTGAGCAGGCATATTCGACGAGATTGCCCCGCATCTTCTCGTGACTTGTTACGATTGTGGGCAAGAAGGGCACCGTGCGGCCTTCCGTGGAGCCGCTACTAGATCTCATTGGCACCGCACTCGGACCGGTTCCTAAGGAGATGAGTGTGAACCAGACAGCAGAGTGGATTTCAGCAGAAACGCCGGGGAGAGAGACATCCAAGGCCGGGTCCGTTCCTCCGCGCCTGCACGAAATGAGGAGATCGCGACGAACACTGCTGTTGCATCAGTACGATTCGAGATCCTTTTGCAACCAGCTAGTGTCTTGTTCGATTTGAGCTACGCATTCTTTTATATCTTTGAACTGTGTTAATCGTTTGAACATCTCGTGCTTGTATAATTGTGAACCTTATGTTGTGGGATTACGAGCGGAGAGAAAATTGTGGGAACACTAGAAGCTAGGGATTTCCCAAGTATCTATAGAAGGAGAGATTGGCCATCGAATCTTATTGTAGTTGACATATGCGGTGACGATTTAATTCTCGGAGATGATTGGCTCAACCGTTATGGAGCCGTGTTGAATTACCGAGAGAGAGTCATTTCCATCATTGCGATGACGGATCGAACACTTATTCCGAGGATGGAGACCGAAGCTCGGGAAATTGATCAAGGCAATGAAAGTCAGAAATTATCAAGCGAGGATGTCACGGACTTTGGTGCTATGCCATGAGGAAAGAGGAAGGAATAGAGCTCTCGTCTATTTCGATTGTGAATGAGTTCTCGATGTATTTCTGACGAGCTACCGGGTTACCCCGCAAAGAGAAGTGGAATTCACCATCGAATTAGAGCCCAGCAACCCCTATTTCCGTGGCACCATACCGCATGGCGCCAACCGAGATGTATGAACTCAAGAAGCAACTGGAGGAATTGTTACAGAAGGGCTATATTCAACCGAGCGTTTCCCCTTGGGAGCGCCCGTTCTCTTTGTCCTAAGAAAGACGGATCCCTCCGACTGTATTGATTACAGGAGCTTAACAAGATGACAATCAAGAATAAGTATCCTATACCTCGGATCGACGACTTGTTTGATCAAGCGCAAGGGGCGAGGTATTCTCGAAGATTGACTTGCGATCGTGATACCACCAATTGAGAATTAAGGAATCGGACATACGAAATCGCTTTGAGATCCCTGTGCGGCATTATGAATTTGTGGTGATGCCATTCGGACTTACCAATGCTCTGCGGTATTCATGCAATTTATGAATCGGGTATTCTTGGAATACTTGGATAAATTTGTGGTCGTTTTCATTGACGACATTTTGATATATTCGAGGGACGCAGAGGAGCATGCGATCATTTACGTGTGGTTTTGAGCATCTTGAGAAAGGAAATTTATATGCAAAATTTGCTAAATGCGAGTTCGCTTAAGGAAGTAACCTTCCTTGGGCATGTGATATCCGCCGATGGAGTTCAGTGGACCGAAGAAAGTCGGAGCAATCTTGGAATGGGAAGCTCCTAAGAACGTGAAGGAAGTCGAAGCTTCTTAGGACTAGCGGGATATTATCGCCGCTTTGTAGAGGGATTTTCCAAAATTGCTCGTCCGCTCACTCATTATTCTGAGAAAACTCAAAAGTTTGAGAAATGCAGTGGTTTTGTGAACTTAAAGAGAGGCCGACGACAAAGACCTATATTAGCGCCGCGAGAAGGCCGATGGATTCATGGTATACTGACGCTTCAAATCGTGGTTTGGGTTGTGTGTTGATGCGAAGGATAAGGTGATTGCTTATGCTTCTCGGCGATTGAAACCGTCTGAAGTTAATTATCCGACTCATGATCCGGAGCTAGCAGTGTGGTTTTGCTTTGAAAATTTGGCGACATTATCATCGGCACTCATTGTCGATCTTTACGGATCATAAGAGCCTCAAATACATTTTCATCAGAAGGAATTAAACATGAGGCAGAGAAGGTGGCTGGAATTGATCAAGGATTACGACTTAGAGATTCTCTATCATCCGGGGAAAGCAAATGTAGTAGCCGATGCTTTGAGCCGTAAACCTGTTTCTCTTCGAGTGTTGGAAGCTCTTACGCCCCAAACCAGTATTCAACGGGAACTGATCCGCGAAAGGATTGAAGTATGGGCACCAGGAATCCAAGGGCGACTTTATGTGATGGAACTGACTTCATCACTAGTCGAGAAGATCAAGTCCAAGCAGTTGGACGATTCCCTGATCCTTCGATTATGTGATGAAGTAAAGAAAGGAAAAGCCCCAGGATTCGTGATACAAGATGATGGAGTTTTGAGATTTCAAAGTCGACTTTGCGTTCCCGATGATGATGATTTGAGACGAACTATCCTGAAAGAAGCTCATAGCGCGCCCTATTCTATTCACCCGGGCAGCAGTAAGATGTATAAGGATCTTAAACAAAACTTCTGGTGGGGGAATATGAAGAAGGACGTAGCGATACGTTTCAAGTGTTTGACTTGTCAAGAGTTAATATTGAACATCAACACACGGATGTTAAAGCCGCTTCCGATCCCTGAATGGAAGTGGGAGGACATCTCGATGGATTTCATCACAAGTATGCCAAGGACTAGAGCAGGAATGAACATGATTTGGGTCGTAGTGGATCGACTAACCAAGTCGGCTCATTTCCTAGGAATCAAGGATACATGGGGACCCGAGAGATTGGCACGAGTGTTTGTTGCGGAGATAGTCAGATTGCATGGGACGCCGAAGACCATTATTTCGGATCGTGATGGTCGTTTCGTGTCGCACTTCTGAAAGCGATTCACAAGGCTTTGGGGTCGAGCTCAACTTTAGCACGACTTATCATCCCCAAGCAGACGGTCGATCAGAAAGGACTATTCAACTGTAGAAGACATGCTTAGAGCTTGTGCGTTGGATTGGTCAACTGATTGGGAAGTTCACTTGCCCTTGATCGAATTCACTTACAATAATTGCACGCTTCTATCAAGATGGCACCCTTTGAAGCTTTGTACGGGAGGAGATGCCGATCGCCTCGTGTTGGGATGATTCTTGGATTTGATCGGGACGGAACCGGAAATGATTATTCGGACTCAAGAGAAAATAGCTTTGATTCGAGAGAGACTATTGATCGCCCGCAGTCGTGAAGTCTTATGCCGATGTACGTCGTCGTCCTCTAGAGTTCGACGTTGGGGATCATGTGCTATTGAAGGTGTCTCCTACACGAGGGATTTTCCGTTTTGGGAGGAGAGGCAAGCTTAGTCCGAGATATATCGGACCATTTGAGATCCTAGAAAGAGTTGGGGATTTAGCGTACAGGTTGGCCTTACCGCCATCGCTGAGTCATGTTCACAATGTGTTTCACGTATCCCAACTGCGGAAGTATGTACCGGACCCCAGTCACGTCATTGATTTCGACGAGATCGAGATAGCTAATGATGGCACCTTCGAAGAGAGACCTATCAAGATACTTGAGATCCGGATCAAACAATTGAGGAATAAACCAATACATTTGGTTAAAGTACAATGGTCACGACATGGAGTCGAAGAGGCCACTTGGGAAACGGAGGACGGTATGAAGGCTAAATATCCGGAGTTGTTTTCATCCTAAGTTTCGGGACGAAACTTCTTCTTAGGGAGGAAGGATGTAATACCCGAGATTTCTGTTATGTAATTGGAACTTGTGATATTGTAATGATTGTACTTTTGCCTGAGTATTTTTCTCCGTATTTCATAATCCGATGTCGTCGAGCATATAATTTCGTGTATGTGATTTCATAGGATGAAATTCTGTGCATGTAGCGCACGCTACAGTCTAAGGGTAGCGTACGCTAACATGGTTTTATAGCGCACGCTACCGAGTGTAATTAGCGCACGCTACGCGTGGTCAAATTGATTGAGACACGCGGTAGGTGAGATCTGGCCGGGGGACCCTTGTCGGATCCTGTCGAATGTATCTGGACGGCTTTCGGGAAAAAGCCGAGTCAACGCCTTAGCGCACGCTAGAGGTCTATGCGTAGCGCACGCTAAGTGCCGAGTACAGTATAGACTGTGAGCCGTTAGCGCACGCTACGGACAGTGTATAGCGCGCGCTAATAGCCATTTATTATAAATAGGACAGCATCCTATTCGTGAATTCAGTCCTTTCTTCCCCCATAACCCGAACTCTTGCACTTGAAACATAACTCCATTCGTCTTAAACACTCCATATCAACCTCCTAGTTCGAGATTGAAGATCTTATATCATTGGAGATTGGTGTTCAAGCCTTGGGTGTTGGATTGCTTCATTTTCATCCGTGTTCTTCACTACTTTGAGGTAGGTGATTCTTCACCAATGATTAGTAATGTTCATGAGGAAGTTTGAATCATGTTTGGATAGCTAGTATCTCGTTTTTATCGATCATCACATGTTAGAAGGATACTTTTGACGTATCTGTACTAGATGTCGAATGAACCTTTGAACCATCTTATTATAAGGACTCCTAAGCATGTCTAAATCGATTTATGATCAAGTGATCGGATATTACCCAGTTGATACGTTGTATACGTTGGAATCATGTATTTTGGAACGTAAGACGATGGAACTTAGATTATTTCTTGAAGATCGTAGAGGAATTGTGATATCAAGATAACTATCCGTATATTGGTGTTTCATGATCATAAATCTTCCAGAAACCTTATTAGCATGATATGCCCGAGGATAACTTGTAATATCACCATAGGATTCATGAGTTCTTCATCATTCAACTCAGTTTTCGGTTCATAGTATTCTGCCATGCAAGATTAGCGCACGCTAACATGTGTGAGTTAACGTGCGCTATCGAGGTTTGGTTTTCGCACAGAACGTACGTAGCGTACGTTATGAGGCAGCCGAGCCAGACTGCCAGTTTGTGGCTAGCGCACGCTAGTCTTATACGATAGCGTCGCTAATAGCTGACTTAGCGCACGTTACGTATAATACGTAGCGCGCTAAGCAATCGAGCGACTTGTTTAGTTGAGCTTTTCGCCGTAGTCAATTGTTAAACCATTGTTCGACTCGAGATGATTTGTATATCGTTCCTTTTGTTAAGGTTCGAGCTTGTTACGTTGATCGGAGGGGCGGCCTTCGAGTGCGTCGAGAGCATTGAAGTATATCATTCTTGCCATCTTCGAGGCAAGTATCGTGATATGTTAATATCGGTATTTTTGGAGTATACGTATGATTATGCATGTTGTTGAACATGATATTTACTTCGTTGATTTGTCATGATATTCGTTGTATATTGTTTATATGTTCATGTTGATGAACATAATGATTTAGCATATGTGTATGCATGAGTTGTATTTGTATACGTTATCGATCTATGCCGAGGCGCCGGATCGGATGTCCACCTCGTGTTGGTCCGACGGATCATCTTGGGATCTAGTGAGGCGCCGGATCATTGGACGGGTTATTTCCACCTCGTGTTGGTCCGACGGGATCATCTTGGGATCTATGCTGAGGGCGCTGGATCATTGGAATACCCATGCTGTGTAATGGAATCTTGTAGATTCGCATTGTCGGGTTCCGGTAGCGGAAGCCCGTGTGATATGTCTTGTTGTGTTTTATTGATGCATATTCGAATTGTTTAAATACGATACTTGTACTAGCATTGTTTTGCTAACCCCTTCGGGGGTGGACATTTGTTTTGATGTTCAGGTAGCCAAGGAGCAGGGAAACAAACGCGATGCAGCGTGGACGGCGAAGGGGTTGATGATGTTTATTGTTATTGGAGATTTGTTGTCTTGGTTTGGTTTCTGTACTCGAGTACGTGTGTCCTTTGATATTAATTCGATATGGTTGTATTAATTACCCGTTGAACCAGTTGTACGTTTTCATAAACTCGAATTTTCACAGTATTGACGTCTTATTTTCACTTTCCTTTTTAATTAGCCTTGTAAATCCTTATTTAAAGGGTTTACGGCGCTGTAATTATTCCGAATATCTCGGGGTGTTACAAATTCCGACCATTTGGTGATAGTTCATTCGAGAAGGACCTCGTGAACAATCTTATATCACATATAGAAGCACTGTGGTAGAAATTCGTCCGATTCTGAAATAATTTTTCGGTGACGAAAATTGGACGCTTAAAACTAAGTATAAAACCGTAAAAAGACACCCAAATTCCGACCATTTGGTGATGGTTCATTCGAGAAGGGCCGGGTGAACAATCTTATATCACATATAGAAGCATTGTGGTAGAAATTCGTCCGATTCTGAAATAATTTTCCTGTGACGAAAATTGGACGCCTAAAACTAAGTATAAAATCGTAAAAAGACACTCAGATTCCGACCATTTGGTGATAGTTCATTCGAGAAGGACCTCGTGAACAATCTTATATCACATATAGAAGCACTGTGGTAGAAATTCGTCCGATTCTCAAATAATTTTCCGGTGACGAAAATTGGACGCCTAAAACCAAGTATAAAACCGTAAAAAGACACCCAAATTCCGACCATTTGGTGATAGTTCATTCGAGAAGGACCACGTGAACAATCTTATATCACATATAGAAGCACTGTGGTAGAAATTTGTCCGATTCTGAAATAATTTTCCGGTGACGAAAATTGGACGCTTAAAACTAAGTATAAAACCGTAAAAAGACACCCAAATTCCGACCATTTGGTGATGGTTCATTCGAGAAGGACCTCGTGAACAATCTTATATCACATATAGAAGCATTGTGGTAGAAATTCGTCCGATTCTGAAATAATTTTCCGGTGACGAAAATTGGACGCCTAAAACCAAGTATAAAACCGTAAAAAGACACCCAAATTCCGACCATTTGGTGATGGTTCATTCGAGAAGGACCGAGTGAACAATCTTATATCACATATAGAAGCATTGTGGTAGAAATTGTCCGATTCTCAAATAATTTTCCGGTGACGAAAATTGGACGCCTAAAACTAAGTATAAAAATGTAAAAAAGACACCCAAATTCCGACCATTTGATGATAGTTCATACTAGAAGGACCACGTGAACAATCTTATATCACAAATAGAATCATTTTGGTATAAATTCGTCCGATTCTGAAATAATTTTCCTTGACGAAAATCGACGCTTAAAACAAAGTATAAAACCGTAAAAAGACACCCAAATTCCGACCATTTGGTGATGGTTCATTCGAGAAGGACCGAGTGAACAATCTTATATCACATATAGAAGCATTGTGGTAGAAATTCGTCCGATTCTGAAATAATTTTCCGGTGACGAAAATTGGACGCCTAAAACTAAGTATAAAACGGTAAAAAGACACCCAAATTCCGACCATTTGATGATAGTTCATTCGAGAAGGACCACGTGAACAATCTTATATCACATATAGAAGCATTGTGGTAGAAATTCGTCCGATTCTGAAATAATTTTCCGATGACGAAAATTGGACGCCTAAAACTAAGTATAAAATCGTAAAAAGACACCCAGATTCCGACCATTTGGTGATAGTTCATTCGAGAAGGACCTCGTGAACAATATTATATCACATATAGAAGCACTGTGGTAGAAATTCGTCCGATTCTGAAATAATTTTCCGGTGACGAAAATTGGACGCCTAAAACCAAGTATAAAACCGTAAAAAGACACCCAAATTCCGACCATTTGGTGATGGTTCATTCGAGAAGGACCGAGTGAACAATCTTATATCACATATAGAAGCATTGTGGTAGAAATTCGTCCGATTCTGAAATAATTTTCCGGTGACGAAAATTGGACGCTTAAAACTAAGTATAAAACCGTAAAAAGACACCCAAATTCCGACCATTTGGTGATGGTTCATTCGAGAAGGGCCGGGTGAACAATCTTATATCACATATAGAAGCATTGTGGTAGAAATTCGTCCGATTCTGAAATAATTTTCCGGTGACGAAAATTGGACGCTTAAAACTAAGTATAAAACCGTAAAAAGACACCCAAATTCCGACCATTTGGTGATGGTTCATTCGAGAAGGACCGAGTGAACAATCTTATATCACATATAGAAGCATTGTGGTAGAAATTCGTCCGATTCTGAAATAATTTTCCGTGACGAAAATTGGACGCTTAAAACTAAGTATAAAACCGTAAAAAGACACCCAAATTCCGACCATTTGGTGATGGTTCATTCGAGAAGGACCGAGTGAACAATCTTATATCACATATAGAAGCATTGTGGTAGAAATTCGTCCGATTCTGAAATAATTTTCCGGTGACGAAAATTGGACGCTTAAAACTAAGTATAAAACCGTAAAAAAGACACCCAAATTCCGACCATTTGGTGATGGTTCATTCGAGAAGGGCCGGGTGAACAATCTTATATCACATATAGAAGCATTGTGGTAGAAATTCGTCCGATTCTGAAATAATTTTCCGGTGACGAAAATTGGACGCTTAAACCTAAGTATAAAACCGTAAAAAGACACCCAAATTCCGACCATTTGGTGATGGTTCATTCGAGAAGGACCTCGTGAACAATCTTATATCACATATAGAAGCATTGTGGTAGAAATTCGTCCGATTCTGAAATAATTTTCCGGTGACGAAAATTGGACGCCTAAAACCAAGTATAAAACCGTAAAAAGACACCCAAATTCCGACCATTTGGTGATGGTTCATTCGAGAAGGACCGAGTGAACAATCTTATATCACATATAGAAGCATTGTGGTAGAAATTCGTCCGATCTCAAATAATTTTCCGTGACGAAATTGGACGCCTAAAACTAAGTATAAAATCGTAAAAAGACACCCGATTCCGACCATTTGGTGATAGTTCATTCGAGAAGGACCTCGTGAACAATATTATATCACATATAGAAGCACTGTGGTAGAAATTCGTCCGATTCTCAAATAATTTTCCGTGACGAAAATTGGACGCCTAAAACCAAGTATAAAACCGTAAAAAGACACCCAAATTCCGACCATTTGGTGATGGTTCATTCGAGAAGGACCGAGTGAACAATCTTATATCACATATAGAAGCATTGTGGTAGAAATTCGTCCGATTCTGAAATAATTTTCCGGTGACGAAAATTGGACGCTTAAAACTAAGTATAAAACCGTAAAAAGACACCCAAAATCCGACCATTTGGTGATGGTTCATCCGAGAAGGGCCGGGTGAACAATCTTATATCACATATAGAAGCATTGTGGTAGAAATTCGTCCGATCTCAAATAATTTTCCTATGACGAAATTGGACGCTTAAAACTAAGTATAAAACCGTAAAAAGACACCCAAATTCCGACCATTTGGTGATGGTTCATCCGAGAAGGACCGAGTGAACAATCTTATATCACATATAGAAGCATTGTGGTAGAAATTCGTCCGATTCTTTAAATAATTTTCCGTGACGAAAATTCGACGCCTAAAACTAAGTATAAAATCGTAAAAAGACACCTAGATTCCGACCATTTGGTGATAGTTCATTCGAGAAGGACCTCATGAACAATCTTATATCACATATAGAAGCACTGTGGTAGAAATTCGTCCGATTCTGAATTTTCCGGTGACGAAAATTGGACGCTTAAAACTAAGTATAAAACCGTAAAAAGACACCCAAATTCCGACCATTTGGTGATAGTTCATTCGAGAAGGACCTCATGAACAATCTTATATCACATATAGAAGCATTGTGGTAGAAATTCGTCCGATTCTGAAATAATTTTCCGGTGACGAAAATTGGACGCCTAAAACTCAGTATAAAACCGTAAAAAGACACCCAAATTCCGACCATTTGGTGATAGTTCATTCGAGAAGGACCACGTGAACAATCTTATATCACATATAGAAGCATTGTGGTAGAAATTCGTCCGATTCTGAAATAATTTTCCGTTGACGAAAATTGGACGCTTAAAACTAAGTATAAAACCGTAAAAAGACACCCAAATTCCGACCATTTGGTGATGGTTCATTCGAGAAGGACCGAGTGAACAATCTTATATCACATATAGAAGCATTGTGGTAGAAATTCGTCCGATTCTGAAATAATTTTCCGGTGACGAAAATTGGACGCCTAAAACTAAGTATAAAATCGTAAAAAGACACTCAGATTCCGACCATTTGGTGATGGTTCATTCGAGAAGGACCTCGTGAACAATCTTATATCACATATAGAAGCACTGTGGTAGAAATTCGTCCGATTCTGAAATAATTTTCCGGTGACGAAAATTGGACGCCTAAAACTAAGTATAAAATCGTAAAAGACACCCAGATTCCGACCATTTGGTGATAGTTCATTCGAGAAGGACCTCGTGAACAATATTATATCACATATAGAAGCACCGTGGTAGAAATTCGTCCGATTCTCAAATAATTTTCCTGACGAAAATTGGACGCCTAAAACCAAGTATAAAACCGTAAAAAGACACCCAAATTCCGACCATTTGGTGATGGTTCATTCGAGAAGGACCGAGTGAACAATCTTATATCACATATAGAAGCATTGTGGTAGAAATTCGTCCGATACTGAAATAATTTTCCGGTGACGAAAATTGGACGCTTAAAACTAAGTATAAAACCGTAAAAAGACACCCAAATTCCGACCATTTGGTGATGGTTCATTCGAGAAGGGCTGGGTGAACAATCTTATATCACATATAGAAGCATTGTGGTAGAAATTAAATCCGATTCTCAAATAATTTTCCGTGACGAAAATCGACGCTTAAAACTAAGTATAAAACCGTAAAAAGACACCCAAATTCCGACCAATTGGTGATGGTTCATTCGAGAAGGACCGAGTGAACAATCTTATATCACATATAGAAGCATTGTGGTAGAAATTCGTCCAATTCTGAAATAATTTTCCGGTGACGAAAATTGGACGCTTAAAACTAAGTATAAAACCGTAAAAAGACACCCAAATTCCGACCATTTGGTGATGGTTCATTCGAGAAGGACCGAGTGAACAATCTTATATCACATATAGAAGCATTGTGGTAGAAATTCGTCCGATTCTGAAATAATTTTCCGGTGACGAAAATTGGACGCTTAAAACTAAGTATAAAACCGTAAAAGACACCCAAATTCCGACCTTTTGGTGATGGTTCTTTCGAGATTGGGCGGGTGAACAATCTTATATCACATATAGAAGCATTGTGGTAGAAATTCGTCCGATTCTGAAATAATTTTCCGGTGACGAAAATTGGACGCTTAAAACTAAGTATAAAACCGTAAAAAGACACCCAAATTCCGACCATTTGGTGATGGTTCATTCGAGAAGGACCTCGTGAACAATCTTATATCACATATAGAAGCATTGTGGTAGAAATTCGTCCGATTCTGAAATAATTTTCCGGTGACGAAAATTGGACGCCTAAAACCAAGTATAAAACCGTAAAAAGACACCCAAATTCCGACCATTTGGTGATGGTTCATTCGAGAAGGACCGAGTGAACAATCTTATATCACATATAGAAGCATTGTGGTAGAAATTCGTCCGATTCTCAAATAATTTTCCTGACGAAAATCGACGCCTAAAACTAAGTATAAAATCGTAAAAAGACACCCAGATTCCGACCATTTGGTGATAGTTCATTCGAGAAGGACCTCGTGAACAATATTATATCACATATAGAAGCACTGTGGTAGAAATTCGTCCGATTCTGAAATAATTTTCCGGTGACGAAAATTGGACGCCTAAAACCAAGTATAAAACCGTAAAAAGACACCCAAATTCCGACCATTTGGTGATGGTTCATTCGAGAAGGACCGAGTGAACAATCTTATATCACATATAGAAGCATTGTGGTAGAAATTCGTCCGATTCTGAAATAATTTTCCGGTGACGAAAATTGGACGCTTAAAACTAAGTATAAAACCGTAAAAAGACACCCAAATTCCGACCATTTGGTGATGGTTCATCCGAGAAGGGCCGGGTGAACAATCTTATATCACATATAGAAGCATTGTGGTAGAAATTCGTCCGATTCTGAAATAATTTTCCGGTGACGAAAATTGGACGCTTAAAACTAAGTATAAAACCGTAAAAAGACACCCAAATTCCGACCATTTGGTGATGGTTCATTCGAGAAGGACCGAGTGAACAATCTTATATCACATATAGAAGCATTGTGGTAGAAATTCGTCCGATTCTTTAAATAATTTTCCGGTGACGAAAATTGGACGCCTAAAACTAAGTATAAAATCGTAAAAAGACACCTAGATTCCGACCATTTGGTGATAGTTCATTCGAGAAGGACCTCATGAACAATCTTATATCACATATAGAAGCACTGTGGTAGAAATTCGTCCGATTCTGAATTTTCCGGTGACGAAAATTGGACGCTTAAAACTAAGTATAAAACCGTAAAAAGACACCCAAATTCCGACCATTTGGTGATAGTTCATTCGAGAAGGACCTCATGAACAATCTTATATCACATATAGAAGCATTGTGGTAGAAATTCGTCCGATTCTGAAATAATTTTCCGGTGACGAAAATTGGACGCCTAAAACTCAGTATAAAACCGTAAAAAGACACCCAAATTCCGACCATTTGGTGATAGTTCATTCGAGAAGGACCACGTGAACAATCTTATATCACATATAGAAGCATTGTGGTAGAAATTCGTCCGATTCTGAAATAATTTTCCGGTGACGAAAATTGGACGCTTAAAACTAAGTATAAAACCGTAAAAAGACACCCAAATTCCGACCATTTGGTGATGGTTCATTCGAGAAGGACCGAGTGAACAATCTTATATCACATATAGAAGCATTGTGGTAGAAATTCGTCCGATTCTGAAATAATTTTCCGGTGACGAAAATTGGACGCCTAAAACTAAGTATAAAATCGTAAAAAGACACTCAGATTCCGACCATTTGGTGATAGTTCATTCGAGAAGGACCTCGTGAACAATCTTATATCACATATAGAAGCACTGTGGTAGAAATTCGTCCGATTCTGAAATAATTTTCCGGTGACGAAAATTGGACGCCTAAAACTAAGTATAAAATCGTAAAAAGACACCCAAATTCCGACCATTTGGTGATAGTTCATTCGAGAAGGACCTCGTGAACAATATTATATCACATATAGAAGCACTGTGGTAGAAATTCGTCCGATTCTCAAATAATTTTCCGGTGACGAAAATTGGACGCCTAAAACCAAGTATAAAACCGTAAAAAGACACCCAAATTCCGACCATTTGGTGATGGTTCATTCGAGAAGGACCGAGTGAACAATCTTATATCACATATAGAAGCATTGTGGTAGAAATTCGTCCGATTCTGAAATAATTTTCCGGTGACGAAAATTGGACGCCTAAAACCAAGTGTAAAACCGTAAAAAGACACCCAAATTCCGACCATTTGGTGATGGTTCATTCGAGAAGGAGCGAGTGAACAATCTTATATCACATATAGAAGCATTGTGGTAGAAATTCGTCCGATTCTGAAATAATTTTCCGGTGACGAAAATTGGACGCTTAAAACTAAGTATAAAACCGTAAAAAGACACCCAAATTCCGACCATTTGGTGATGGTTCATTCGAGAAGGACCGAGTGAACAATCTTATATCACATATAGAAGCATTGTGGTAGAAATTCGTCCGATTCTGAAATAATTTTCCGGTGACGAAAATTGGACGCCTAAAACTAAGTATAAAATCGTAAAAAGACACCCAAATTCCGACCATTTGGTGATAGTTCATTCGAGAAGGACCTCGTGAACAATCTTATATCACATATAGAAGCACTGTGGTAGAAATTCGTCCGATTCTGAAATAATTTTCCGGTGACGAAAATTGGACGCCTAAAACCAAGTATAAAACCGTAAAAAGACACCCAAATTCCGACCATTTGGTGATAGTTCATTCGAGAAGGACCGCGTGAACAATCTTATATCACATATAGAAGCACTGTGGTAGAAATTCGTCCGATTCTGAAATAATTTTCCGGTGACGAAAATTGGACGCCTAAAACTAAGTATAAAATCGTAAAAAGACACCCAAATTCCGACCATTTGGTGATAGTTCATTCGAGAAGGACCTCGTGAACAATCTTATATCACATATAGAAGCACTGTGGTAGAAATTCGTCCGATTCTGAAATAATTTTCCGGTGACGAAAATTGGACGCTTAAAACTAAGTATAAAACCGTAAAAAGACACCCAAATTCCGACCATTTGGTGATGGTTCATTCGAGAAGGACCTCGTGAACAATCTTATATCACATATAGAAGCATTGTGGTAGAAATTCGTCCGATTCTGAAATAATTTTCCTTTGACGAAAATTGGACGCTTAAAACTAAGTATAAAACCGTAAAAAGACACCCAAATTCCGACCATTTGGTGATGGTTCATTCGAGAAGGACCTCGTGAACAATCTTATATCACATATAGAAGCATTGTGGTAGAAATTCGTCCGATTCTGAAATAATTTTCCGGTGACGAAAATTGGACGCCTAAAACTAAGTATAAAATCGTAAAAAGACACCCAGATTCCGACCATTTGGTGATAGTTCATTCGAGAAGGACCTCGTGAACAATCTTATATCACATATAGAAGGACTGTGGTAGAAATTCGTCCGATTCTGAAATAATTTTCCGGTGAATTGGACGCCTAAAACTAAGTATAAAATCGTAAAAAGACACTCAGATTCCGACCATTTGGTGATAGTTCATTCGAGAAGGACCTCGTGAACAATCTTATATCACATATAGAAGCACTGTGGTAGAAATTCGTCCGATCTCAAATAATTTTCGGTGACGAAAATTGGACGCCTAAAACTAAGTATAAAATCGTAAAAGACACCAAATTCGACCATTTGGTGATGGTTCATTCGAGAAGGAGCGAGTGAACAATCTTATAACACATATAGAATCATTGTTGTAGAAATTCGTCCGATTCTCAAAAAATAATCCGGTGACGAAAATTGGACGCCTAAAACCAAGTATAAAACCGTAAAAGACACCCAAATTCCGACCATTTGGTGATGGTTCATTCGAGAATGACCGAGTGAACAATCTTATATGAAATATAGTATCATTTTGGTAGAAATTCGTCCGATTCTGAAATAATTTTCCGGTGACTAAAATAGGACGCCTAAAACTAAGTATAAAACCGTAAAAAGACACTCAGATTCCGACCATTTGGTGATAGTTCATTCGAGAAGGACCTCGTGAACAATCTTATATCACATATAGAAGCACTGTGGTAGAAATTCGTCCGATTCTGAAATAATTTTCCGGTGACGAAAATTGGACGCCTAAAACCAAGTATAAAACCGTAAAAAGACACTCAAATTCCGACCATTTGGTGATAGTTCATTCGAGAAGGACCGCGTCAACAATCTTATATCACATATAGAAGCACTGTGGTAGAAATTCGTCCGATTCTCAAATAATTTTCCGGTGACGAAAATTGGACGCCTAAAACTAAGTATAAAACGGTAAAAAGACACCCAAATTCCGACCATTTGGTGATAGTTCATTCGAGAAGGACCTCGTGAACAATCTTATATCACATATAGAAGCACTGTGGTAGAAATTCGTCCGATTCTGAAATAATTTTACTTTGACGAAAATTGTACGCATCAAAATAAGTATAAAATCGTAAAATGTCACCCAAATTCCGACCATTTGGTGATGGTTCACTCGAGAAGGTCCGGGTGAACAATCTTATATCACATATAGAAGCATTGTGGTAGAAATTAGTCCGAATCTGAAATAATATTCCGGTGACGAAAATTGGACTCCTAAAACTAAGTATAAAATCGTAAAAAGACACCCAAATTCCGACCATTTGGTGATGGTTCATTCGAGAAGGACCTCGTGAACAATCTTATATCACATATAGAAGCATTGTGGTAGAAATTCGTCCGATTCTGAAATAATTTTCCGGTGACGAAAATTGGACGCCTAAAACTAAGTATAAAATCGTAAAAAGCCACCCAAATTCCGACCATTTGGTGATAGTTCATTCGAGAAGGACCGCGTGAACAATCTTATATCACATATAGAAGCACTGTGGTAGAAATTCATCCGATTCTGAAATAATTTTCCGGTGACAAAAATTGGACGCCTAAAACTAAGTATAAAATCGTAAAAAGACACCCAAATTCCGATCATTTGGTGATGGTTCATTCGAGAAGGACCTCGTGAACAATCTTATATCACATATAGAAGCATTGTGGTAGAAATTCGTCCGATTCTGAAATAATTTTCCGGTGACGAAAATTGGACGCCTAAAACTAAGTATAAAATCGTAAAAAGACACCCAAATTCCGACCATTTGGTGATGGTTCATTCGAGAAGGACCTCGTGAACAATCTTATATCACATATAGAAGCATTGTGGTAGAAATTGGTCCGATTCTGAAATAATTTTCCGGTGACGAAAATTGGACGCCTAAAACTAAGTATAAAATCGTAAAAAGACACCCAGATTCCGACCATTTGGTGATGGTTCATTCGAGAAGGACCGAGTGAACAATCTTATATCACATATAGAAGCATTGTGGTAGAAATTCGTCCGATTCTGAAATAATTTTCCGGTGACGAAAATTGGACGCCTAAAACTAAGTATAAAACCGTAAAAAGACACCCAAATTCCGACCATTTGGTGATGGTTCATTCGAGAAGGACCTCGTGAACAATCTTATATCACATATAGAAGCACTGTGGTAGAAATTCGTCCGATTCTCAAATAATTTTCCGTGACGAAAATTGGACGCCTAAAACTAAGTATAAAACCGTAAAAAGACACCCAAATTCCGACCATTTGGTGATGGTTCATTCGAGAAGGACCGCGTGAACAATCTTATATCACATATAGAAGCATTGTGGTAGAAATTAGTCCGATTCTGAAATAATTTTCCGGTGACGAAAATTGGACGCTTAAAACTAAGTATAAAACCGTAAAAAAGACACCCAAATTCCGACCATTTGGTGATGGTTCATTCGAGAAGGGCCGGGTGAACAATCTTATATCACATATAGAAGCATTGTGGTAGAAATTAGTTCTATTCTGAAATAATTTTCATGTGACGAAAATTGGACGCCTAAAACTAAGTATAAAAACGTATAAAGACACCCAAATTCCGACCATTTGGTGATGGTTCATTCGAGAAGGACCGAGTGAACAATCTTATATCACATATAGAAGCATTGTGGTAGAAATTCGTCCGATTCTGAAATAATTTTCCGGTGACGAAAATTGGACGCCTAAAACTAAGTATAAAACCGTAAAAAGACACCCAAATTCCGACCATTTGGTGATAGTTCATTCGAGAAGGACCTCGTGAACAATCTTATATCACATATAGAAGCACCGTGGTAGAAATTCGTCCGATTCTGAAATAATTTTCCGGTGACGAAAATTGGACGCTTAAAACTAAGTATAAAACCGTAAAAAGACACCCAAATTCCGACCATTTGGTGATGGTTCATTCGAGAAGGACCTCGTGAACAATCTTATATCACATATAGAAGCATTGTGGTAGAAATTCGTCCGATTCTGAAATAATTTTCCGGTGACGAAAATTGGACGCCTAAAACTAAGTATAAAACCGTAAAAAGACACCCAAATTCCGACCATTTGGTGATGGTTCATTCGAGAAGGACCGGGTGAACAATCTTATATCACATATAGAAGCATTGTGGTAGAAATTCGTCCGATTCTGAAATAATTTTCCGGTGACGAAAATTGGACGCCTAAAACTAAGTATAAAATCGTAAAAAGACACCCAAATTCCGACCATTTGGTGATAGTTCATTCGAGAAGGACCTCGTGAACAATCTTATATCACATATAGAAGCACTGTGGTAGAAATTCGTCCGATTCTCAAATAATTTTCCGGTGACGAAAATTGGACGCTTAAACTAAGTATAAAACCGTAAAAAGACACCCAAATTCCGACCATTTGGTGATGGTTCATTAGAGAAGGGCCGGGTGAACAATCTTATATCACATATAGAAGCATTGTGGTAGAAATTAAATCTGATTCTCAAATAATTTTCCGGTGACGAAAATTGGACGCTTAAAACTAAGTATAAAACCGTAAAAAGACACCCAAATTCCGACCATTTGGTGATAGTTCATTCGAGAAGGACCTCGTGAACAATCTTATATCACATATAGAAGCATTGTGGTAGAAATTCGTCCGATTCTGAAATAATTTTCCGGTGACGAAAATTGGACGCCTAAAACTAAGTATAAAATCGTAAAAAGACACCCAAATTCCGACCATTTGGTGATAGTTCATTCGAGAAGGACCTCGTGAACAATCTTATATCACATATAGAAGCACTGTGGTAGAAATTCTTTCGATTCTCAAATAATTTTCCGGTGACGAAAATTGGACGCCTAAAACTAAGTATAAAATCGTAAAAAGACACCCAAATTCCGACCATTTGGTGATAGTTCATTCGAGAAGGACCTCGTGAACAATCTTATATCACATATAGAAGCACTGTGGTAGAAATTCGTCCGATTCTCAAATAATTTTCCGGTGACGAAAATTGGACGCCTAAAACTAAGTATAAAATCGTAAAAAGACACCCAAATTCCGACCATTTGGTGATAGTTCATTCGAGAAGGACCTCGTGAACAATCTTATATCACATATAGAAGCACTGTGGTAGAAATTCGTCCGATTCTCAAATAATTTTCCGGTGACGAAAATTGGACGCTTAAAACTAAGTATAAAACCGTAAAAAGACACCCAAATTCCGACCATTTGGTGATGGTTCATTCGAGAAGGACCGAGTGAACAATCTTATATCACATATAGAAGCATTGTGGTAGAAATTCGTCCGATTCTGAAATAATTTTCCGGTGACGAAAATTGGACGCCTAAAACTAAGTATAAAATCGTAAAAAGACACCCAGATTCCGACCATTTGGTGATGGTTCATTCGAGAAGGACCGAGTGAACAATCTTATATCACATATAGAAGCATTGTGGTAGAAATTCGTCCGATTCTGAAATAATTTTCCGTGACGAAAATTGGACGCCTAAAACTAAGTATAAAATCGTAAAAGACACCGTAATTCCGAGCATTTGGTGATTGTTCATTCGAGAAGGACCTCGTGAACAATCTTATATCACATATAGAAGCATTGTGGTAGAAATTCGTCCGATTCTGAAATAATTTTCCGGTGACGAAAATTGGACGCTTAAAACTAAGTATAAAACCGTAAAAAGACACCCAAATTCCGACCATTTGGTGATGGTTCATTAGAGAAGGACCGGGTGAACAATCTTATATCACATATAGAAGCATTGTGGTAGAAATTCGTCCGATTCTGAAATAATTTTCCGGTGACGAAAATTGGACGCTTAAAACTAAGTATAAAAACGTAAAAAGACACCCAAATTCCGACCATTTGGTGATGGTTCATTAGAGAAGGACCGGGTGAACAATCTTATATCACATATAGAAGCAATGTGGTAGAAATTGTCCGATTCTCAAATAATTTTCCATGACGAAAATTGGACGCCTAAAACTAAGTATAAAATCGTAAAAAGACACCCAGATTCCGACCATTTGGTGATAGTTCATTCGAGAAGGACCTCGTGAACAATCTTATATCACATATAGAAGCACGGTGGTAGTAATTCTTTCGAGTCTCAAATAATTTTCCGGTGACGAAAATTGGACGCCTAAAACTAAGTATAAAATCGTAAAAAGACACCCAAATTCCGACCATTTGGTGATAGTTCATTCGAGAAGGACCGCGTGAA